>JBAJNP010004245.1:0-34512 GCA_036877545.1 Yasuhikotakia modesta | reverse complement strand
TATGTACAGTATAATACAGACTTTATATGCAGTATAACACAGGCTGTATGTACAGTATAACACAGGCTGTATGTACAGTATAATACAGACTTTATATGCAGTATAACACAGGCTGTATGTACAGTATAATACAGACTTTATATGCAGTATAACACAGGCTGTATGTACAGTATAATACAGGCTGTATGTACAGTATAATACAGACCGTATGTACAGTATAACACAGACTGTATGTACAGTATAACACAGACTTTATATGCAGTATAACACAGTCTTTATGTACAGTATAACACAGACTGTATGTACAGTATAACACAGACTTTATATGCAGTATAACACAGACTGTATATACAGTGTAATACAGTCTGTATGTACAGTATAATACAGACTTTATGTGCAGTATAACACAGGCTTTATGTACAGTATAACATAGGCTGTATGTACAGTATAATACAGACTGTATCTCAAAACTTGGTGAACTGGCTACCTATACAGCACATACATGGATTATAGTGTGATACCGATGTAAAATTATTTCGATTATTTATTTTGTTATTGAGTGTAGTAATCCATTTAATCTTTTAAAGCCATTTGGATAGCTTGAATCATATTTTTGGTCGTGTGGTTTAAATTTGTGTATGTGGCATAATTTGGCTTTGTGTTTAACTAACCAAACTGAATGCAATACAGTTTTATTACTGCAAGAAAGTGTAGAAGGTGAAACCTTTGTGTTTATCACTGTCATTTGTCACTTTAAATGAAGTCATGCCTTATGAGAGAATGACCCAGACTGGAGGCACAGAGTCACATGACAGCTGAGAACAATGAGAGGAAGAAGAAATATTCCTCTCGCGTTTGTGTTCACGGTCACTTTAATGCCCGCCGTGTGTCTCACGAAGATTATTTTCCAGGTGTCTCACAGCTACAGTTTCCAAATGCGTCCTGCAGCCGTTGTGTGACTGCAAATCTGACCTTTGTCTAATTCTGGGACATTTCTGCTGTTAGATGATATTTCTAAGCTTTCTGTATAAGGATGCAGTAATTTAAATCAGCGTATTTACACATTGTACATGTTTTGCCTGTACTAAACTTTATTTAAAAGGCGTCATGTCACAGGGAGTCCAGTAATCCCTGATCTGTTGTGATTAAAGGGTTTGATGTACTGTTAAAACATACTGGACCTTTTCAGAACCTCTAGAAACTCCCACCTCAAACCTCGTATGGGAGGGAGGAGCTTGAGCGGTCCGTTCATATTTGAGCACAAGATTGTTTGGTGTGAGCCGTGTGAAAGGTCTTTACTGTTCTTCTTGCTGACTTCATCTGTATATGTCTTGTTAAATTCCTCCCTGGTATTCAGACTGGCATTGGACAGACTATTTACATGCAATTCTCTTTCATACTGACCCTGCATCAGTTTACTGTGTCTTTAATAGCAGGAAAGATGCCTTAGCTGGTCACAGATCAGCACAGGTTTGTGGCTTGACGTTGTTTTTGCTCTAATCTCTGGAATGTTCCAAAGTCATTATGAGTTTCACTCAGTGAGTCAGTTGCTGCAGGGACTCTGATCTTGTTACTTCATTATTTGTGGAGGGGCCACAAAAACTTAAAATTCATGTAGAATGTGCCAAAATGCCCCAAAAACATCCATTGTTAGTGGAGGTTTGTCATTTATCTCATCTTAATATGTGGAGTTAACAATAAATAGACAGTCTGAGGTTAATTCATTGGAAAGTTTAAATATCGCAGCTCTGAGGAGCTTTTAAGCATCGCTTTGTTTGTCTGAGCACCTGACCAGCCTGAAGTGTAATATTGGCTCAACCGATAGCGTGAGGTTTGCATCACTCACCAGCAAATGTTGAACCCACCCTTACTGTGATAACATTGTACAATAATCTGTGTAGCACTTATGACATAACAAACACTGTGTATCTAAGGAGGCATATAGCTCTTGGTGTAATTGTTTTTGTCAGATGCACTTGGGGCATGCAGAGAATGCTCAAGTGTGTTTTGAAAAGGCTTAGGGTTCGAGGAGGGCCGCATTCATGAACTAACTGCATATTTCTATAAGCTTTTCCTGGATCTCTTTGCCAGAAGCTATTGGGCCACTTAATTTGAATAGGAAATCAGATGTAAATGAGAGTCCATAGAACATTCAGTATGTTTCTCTTTTATATGGAGAATTACATAACCTGTTCAGACCTTAATCGCAGGTCAGAAAAACATCACAGTGTGTTTCTCAGACAGTTATGAACTTCCATAAAGTTAACTGTGATTGCTGGCTTAGCTCAATAACACTCAGAGGACTTGATAAAGAAAGTGTGTGCTCCTGGTTGGACGTTACATAACTGTGTTCCTGCTTCAGCCTGTAGGTTATACAGCAGGAACTCATGATAACTTGTGCCTCATGACATTAACAACTATAATAACAGCATTCTTCAGCGTCTAAAAACACACAGAGCAGTGATGAGTCTCTTAAACACGCTTCTGTCCTCAGAATAATATGATGTGTATGTGTATGTGTTTAAAAGTTTCTTCATCACACAGAACATCTGCTACCACCGTGTGCACACACTCATTTGTTTCCACTGTAAAAAACCTGGAAATACACAAATAGGTGTGTCAGATATTTTCTGCTGCTGTTTTTGAACTTACCAAGATCAGCTATACGTGCTGCCATGTTACATAACATTCTTGTTTTGACCTACTTCCTGAACAATTAACTTACGTGTAAACGCTGACTGCGGTTTACGCTGCACTAAAATAACCAGATGAGAAAATGTGGCTGGTGTTTGCGAGTGCAGAACTCACAGGCTCAAAACTAGGGTGTTGCTATGTGTTTGCAGCAGTTTTAGTGCTTTGTATGCAGTTGCTAGGGTGTTGCTATGTGTTTTCAGCAGTTTAGTGTTTTTTATGCAGTTGCTAGGGTGTTTCTACACAGTTGCTGCAGTGTGAGATTAAACTGATGTTCATGTTTCGTGTTAAATGTGTTTTTTTAAAGCTTTGTGGTGGAGAGATGGACAGAACTAAAAATACTGCTGACGTTATCAGTTTCATAACAACAATGCAATCCAGACGTGTATATCCTGTTCTTTTGATGTTAAGAGAAAAGCTTCATTTGCCTCCAATGGCAACATGTCCCCAGTGAGCCACAAGGTTCCTGGAAAAGCTCTTATTGTCAGACACAGACGCTCAGGAAGTTGTTTGTCCCTGCATGGACAAGGCTTTGCTCACGAAGCTTGTTGTAGTTACCAGGAGTCTTAGCATCTTAGCATCAGGCTCACAGTCTCTGTATGTTACTGTATGTTTGTAAAAGTGCTTCTACAACAGCTAACAGGAACAGGAGAATGTTTTTAAAAACGACGTGAACATAATTTTCATTTCCTCTAAAAAAGTGTTTTGATTTTGTAATGCTGGCATTCCTGACTTGCCTAACACATAAAATGTGAGATAATTTACGTGTTACATTTTTTCACAGAAGTTATATTGGTTGTTGTCCCAAAAATCACATGTCTTGAATGTTTCCTTTACAATCCTGCAATATATATGTTTATGAGCATTCAGAGTACACAGTATTACTCTGTGTGTGCCCTGGGAATCAAACCCGTGACCTTAGTGTTGCTAGCTCCATGCACACAGGCGCTTATGTTTGGTGCATATGTGCATACGTGCCTGTTATCCACAGTGACTTATAATCGAGTGTCTGCTGCAGGCGGTGACATTATAACAGACGTAACCGAGTTCAGGCTGGTCTTCTAACCTCAGACAGACTGATAGTGGAGCATCAGGAACAGCTCTGTGCTGTTATCAGAAGCAGCGTGATAAACACTCATAAAGAGGTTCATGTTTGTGTGGTGGACGTCAACGTTTCCTGATGAAACATTTGATCTCCTGAAGTGTTTATTTCTTTTCAGTTCTTTAAGGCAGGCAGGTGATCTGGGGACTGTATTTAAATAATTTGATGAAGTTTATTTTAGACTGATTTGCTTTCACTCATCTGACCTTCTGCAGGTCAGTCTTCTCCTGTCCTTTGGTTTTGGGCAGGTGTTCTGATCACCTGCTGAGTTCTGCTTGCTCAGAACAACCTGGATCTCATCCCTCCTCCTTTATCTCCTGCTCCAGTGAGATCAGCTCCGTGACACAGAGAATGATGCAGAGATGAGGTGGACAGTCAGTGATTAACCCTGTCAATGTCTCATGTTGAGTACAGCTGTTAACGTCAAACGTTAAGCCTCGGTTAAAATGGACACATGAATTTTGAGCCTCACACATAAATAATTAGCTGAATAAATTGTAACCTTTAATAAAACCTTAAAGGCAGGAGATTTTTTTAGGCACATTTTTGTTATGCTGGTTGAACGCCTTGTGACATCCAGATAACAGTCATTAAAATGTGGTTGTTTTACATATATTTATATATCTTTTGTGGAGAGCTGGACTCCCCTGCAGAATCAACATAAATCAATAGAAAACAACCATAGTGTGACATTTTACATGCAGATACAAGCAGCACTTTTACCAAGAAAAACTCATCTGTCTTGTCTTACTGTCACTGGAGCTCAGAGCAACCATGGAGAAGAGAGAGACAGAGAGAGAGACAGAGAGAGAGACAGAGAGAGAGACAGAGAGAGAAACACAGGTTTGAAATGTTATGGGAATAGAAACACAAGTGTTTTTTGCTCACATGCTCACACTCATGTCTGATGTCTTTAAAGAGCTCAACCCTCAAGTACTTCATGATTTGTTGATCTGTGGTTTTTCCACTGTCAATCTCACAGTGTTTTTGTACAATGACACTGCTGTCCTTAAACACATTACAGTTTAATAACTTTAGAGGAAGTCATTTCTGCAGAGCTACAAATGTAATATTGTTTCAGGTTTTCCAAACACAAGCCCCACCTGCCATTGGCTACAAACAGACGGTCTCGCCCACAACTGATCATTGGTTTGGCCAGTGTTGCTATGACAGACTGTTGAAGACACTCAAACAAACAGATGAATGAGCCACTGTGTTTACTTTCGGGAACTCAGTCTACGTCTTCCCTGGAGTTTCATTTGCATTCAGGAAGAGGACAGTAAACTGAGTGCAGTTATTTTCTTCTAGATGATTATGTAAAACTGATGCTGTAATCTACCAAAACTTGCACAAATTACTCAATCTAAGCTTCTAAGTTTATTTCATATATATATATATATATATATATATTGGTTGACCAGTTGATTGATCGGTTATTGATTAACAAAACATAGGCTGTTATTTCTGTGTTAGGGGTGCAGTTCATGTTCTACACGAGTCTCACAGCCACACTAACGCTCTTACTCTCTCCATTAGCAGGTTCCCAGATCTCATCCGCTGCCTGATCTCTGGTTTTCATCTCTTCCACATGACTGTGTTATGCAGCAGCCGTGAGCAGAAGACAGACACCCGAGTTCTTGGTTAAAACAAGGTAAACCTCAATGAATTATTAGCAGAGCCACATAATGAGTTTACAGTCACTGTGGCAGAAGATCCTGTGGCCAAAATCAGGTTGCAGATGTTTTGGTTTACAGTTAGACAGGGTCTGATCAGTTCAGCTAATGGCTATAATCCTAACTTATCGACCTTTTAACCCTTTACAGATGTCATCGACCAATGAGAATGGAGTTGGTGGGTCTAGAAATATCAGTAGAGAGAAAACATACAAAAAGGTAATAAAAAATTGTGTTTTTCTGACAACATCTTTGTTTTGCTAACTAGCCAACAAGCTAGACCATCTGAAGAGAAGCTATAACAGTTTAAGCCACCTTAGGATCAGCTTATCTTAAGCTTGTTTATGATTTAAAGTTTTTCTTAAGCGATGGGGTCATTCAGAATCTGGACACCATTTAAACCTGTATTTGGTGCTAACCATGTGTAAAACAGGAGCATTTCTCACCTTGTCCTCTGTGATGACTGCAACATGTTGATAGTTTCCACAATGATGGTATCAACAGAAGAGTTTATGGTACACAAACGTGTAGCCTGCTCTCCTACTATCTTAATTATATACAGTTACTTGCGGTGAACCTTGCTCAGAAGTTTTGACTTACAAATGTCACCTGTTTAACCAAAGAGGTTTCTATTTTTAGGCAACCGTAGTCTTGTGCATCTAATGACCTCAACTGACCTACATAAAAGCATAAAAATGACTGTAATGTGTTTTGTTTTTTACCAATATCTGTCCAGACGACTTCATCGGCTCTGAAGGGAGCGATCCAGCTGGGCATCGGCTACACGGTGGGGAACCTGAGCTCCAAACCTGACAGAGATGTTCTCATGCAGGACTTCTATGTGGTGGAGAGTGTGTTCCTACCCAGGTACAGAATGATAAATATGTAGAATGTGATTGTTCAACTGTACAGCCTTCCAGCTGAATGTTTGTTTGTGAAACAACATGTTAAGTCTCAGTTTAGCTTGAGAAAAGGACTCATTTGTGTGTCTCAGAGTTTTGTCTGAAGCCTCATTGTTAGCGTGTGGAGGTCAGATATGTAACCACACTGAGCTGCTGTGGTTCACAGACGAACAGTTCTGGGATCAGCTGGAAAGAGTTTGGGTTGTGTTACACAATGGACATGGATTGGGGCTTATCTTTCAGTTGTGGGTCACGGTTATCGAAAGCTAAAGCTCAGAGCTCATTCAGCAGAGTGCTGTCTGACAAGTGCCCTAAAAACTCACTGCTGTAACCCACTTATGAGGGATCAGTGGGGCTGTGTTGTTTACCGTAAGTTTGAAGGGCTCAAATGATTATGACATCACCTTAAAGTCTCAGGAATGAATAAAACCAGGTTAATTCAAACCCCAATGACCTGCTCTCATATCACCAACATGGATGACAGGATATTTATTCCTGATCTGTTTACGTTTCATTGTGTGTGACTGACCTGCTGGTCTGAGACGCTCCTTCTCCTCAGGCGTCATTCTGGTTGTGTGTCTGTGGATGTTAGGGAGAGAATCTCTGCTGTTTACTGTTGGTGGGTCACATTGTAATGGAGCTCAGAAAGATCAAACGAGCTTCTGCTTCTCAGGGATAAAGAAGCATTTGGTTGGGTAACAGTTTCTCACCGTCTCATGTTTTTACAGAAAGACCCCAGAGTTATTAATGAGACTCACAATATGCTTTGTTACCTGTGACACCTTAAGCAAATACTTTCACTTTTGCAGTGAGGGCAGTAACCTGACTCCAGCGCACCATTATCCAGACTTCCGGTTTAAGACGTACGCGCCGCTGGCGTTCCGGTACTTCCGGGAGCTGTTTGGAATCAAGCCGGATGATTATCTGGTAAGACACAACTTGGTCAATAAAATCTAACTATGTTTTGTTTGTAGACATGTAAAGTTTCTCTCTTCTGGGAAATGGACTGTAAATTTTACTGTAAAACGTAACCAACCCAAAGATCAAAGCATCTTTGTTTTATTGGCTGGTAAGAATATAATGCTGACCAATCAGGAGCTTTACCAGAGCACAGCTGTGACTGCAGAATTCAACACTGCTGTTTAGTCCTCATTCCTACATTCCTGCAGGGATTCGCTCTTCAGTTTGACGTGTATCTGCTATGTAAGATCTCATCGTGTCGCGTTGTGAGTTTGCAGTGATTAGATGAAGCTGGAGCTGCGTGTCTGACTCACCGCCACTGCAGCAAAACTGCAGCACCGCTGCAGCACCTCTGCAGGTTAATGCCGCTGTTTGTTTGTAGACTCGCAGCGGATGATGCTGGTTGGCTGCCTGAGCTCATTCCAGCGTTAATTGCTTCAGCTGCTCTTTTACTTCAGATTAGGGTGAAATATGTCGTAGTTAGTGGAACGTTTTAAACAACACATTTTTAATGTTTTATACATTCCTAGATCCCTCGAAACAACATTTTTAACATTTAGATTTTTAACATTTAGCCTAACCTAAACCTAATTTAGCCTAACCTTTAACATTTACTTCTAACCTAAAGTTGTTAGCTGGGTATGTATCTAATCACAGAAAGAGATGCTTTGTGCTCTCCTGAGTTTGTTTGCTCATGTTTGTAATTATGCAGGAAGGAGCGGGAAGTGTACGCTAATTAAGAAACCTCAAACACACACACATATGCGTGTACACACACACACACATATGCGTGTACACACACACACACATATGCGTGTACACACACACACACATATGCGTGTACACACACACACACACACACGAGTGCACTGAGCAGCAAATGCAAATGTCCATGTGTTTGGGCTGGAGGTGCAACGTGACTTTTGACTTTCATTAGTTTGTGCATGTGAGCGTCTGACTGCAGCGTCTGTGAGCACCGCTCCTCCGCAGGGGAATCCAGCAGCTCACTAATGTTTGCTTTAACATCTCGTAGTGTTTAGCTTTCTGTCTCAGCCTCAATTAAACCACAGCACTTCCAGGCAGTTATAAGCTGGTCTTTCAGTACGTGAAGGTCTCATAGTTCCAGAACACACACCGGTCGACCCGGTCATATTTTATGAAATGTTTTATTATAGTTGCTTATGCATTGTTGCCGTGTTTAGCAGAAACATGGTGAACTGGTGTTTGTGTTTATTTGACTTATATAAGATGCTTCCAGTTGTCTTTTTGTACTTGTGTTGATTTCATTTATCTTATATTTGTATTGATTGAGTCTCTCAGCAGTTTGGTTGCTTTCCAGAAACATCCATTTCAGTTTCATTTAGTTCATAAACATCTGAGCTTTGAACCAAACCAGCCAGTTCCCAGATAACACGCATGCAAACAGTCAGATTACTCCTGTCAGATGACACAGTACAGTCACAAAATGACTTCAGTCGTTTGCCTGTAGCAGTTTTAAAGCAATGTATTTGAGCGTATCGTAAAACACGATTGAGACTTTCAGATAACTCAGTTGTTGATCTGTGATGGTTGGTCATGTACTGATGAGATCTGTTTCCTGCAGTACTCTATTTGTAAAGAGCCTCTGATTGAACTGTCTAATCCCGGCGCCAGCGGATCTCTCTTCTACCTCACCAGCGACGATGAATTCATCATCAAAACTGTGCAGCACAAAGAGGCCGAGTTTCTGCAAAAACTGCTTCCTGGATACTACATGGTAGGTCTTGAGAGACCAAAAATAATTTGTTCCTCTCAGTGGAGGGACGTGAAATAAGTCTGTACAGCAGAAATCGGTCTGTTCTCACTGAGAGAATTGCTGTTGTCCTTGAAATGTCTGTCTGTCTGTCTGTCTGTCTCATGTTATTTGTTCTCATCAGTGTTAAGTATAACATTTACAGTCATCAAATTATCATTTTCTTTCTCAAGTATCTGATATTTGATTAAAACTTTAGGATCATGAGTACTGCTCAGGTCACACAAATGTCCCCAGTGTCTTTTTCCAGTGTCTTTTTTTTCTCATTCCAGTGGATTGTGATGTGTAAACATTGTTGGTAGTTGTTTGTGTTGGTGACATCTGTGCTGGAACCGTCGACCAGTCAAAATAAAAGATGGTGTTTACTCCTTAATCTCACTTTATTAACAATCTTTCCTTTCTATTGATTTGCACAGAACCTCAATCAGAACCCCAGGACTCTCCTGCCCAAGTTCTACGGGCTGTACTGCGTTCAGTCAGGAGGGATTAACATCCGCCTGGTGGTCATGAACAACGTTCTACCGCGATCTTTAAAGATGCACTACAAATACGACCTAAAAGGTTCTACGTACAAGAGACGGGCGTCTCGTAAAGAACGAGAAAAGGCCTGTCCCACATATAAGGACCTGGACTTTGTGGATATGCACGATGGCTTGTACTTTGACACAGAGACATACAACGCCCTGATGAAGACGCTACAGCGAGACTGTCGGGTGAGTGATTCTATGCTGTCTGCACAGATGTGTGTGTAGTAGATGCAACTATGAAGCTTATAGACGAATAATTATTTGCAGGTTAAATAATTTGCAGGTTTTAATGAAGCATTTGCTGTTTTATGCACATTTGTACTCAATCACTTGATTGTTTTCACTTGATTCTGTTAATAGAACTGAAATGTAAAATAATCTGTTCCTGTTTTTCTTTCTGGAGGCATGTTGTTGTTTCCTGGTCAGTGTTCAGGAAAAGGATGGAAACAGGATATTTGCCACAGTTGTGTTCGGTGACACTCAGTCTTGATGTAATCAAACCTGATAACCTGAGTGTTGCCATGGTGATTAGTCTGATTATGGGGTATCAGTTGACAGATCATGCATTAAATGCAGCGTTTAGCTCACGTTGCAGTCAAGCAAACAATGAAGCGTCACATGCAAATCTTTAGCTCCTCAGCAGCACCGAACCCAGTGTTTGTTGGTTTGTTCAGTCTGAACTTAATTCACAGGCAGTTAGAGGAGATGTTTTACACAACACAACTCAGCTGTTGAGTGGTTTATTAACAGACGTGGTAAACCTTTCTGTTCAGCTGTAAACAAACAGCATTCCTTTCCATTTCAGAACATCAGACCGTTGACACGGGCCAGTGGAGGTTTTTGCCCTTCACATGAATTTTCCACCAGGTGACCTGAAAACAACCACACAATATTTTCCATGTTAAACAGGCCTTTGTTGTTAAAATTACCGTCCGTGGTCTGTGTGTCACATTATGACACGTCGCAGTATTTGACAGCCACAGAACATCAGGGCTGTTCGCTCCTCAAAGTAACAGATTGATCTTCTACCTGATCTTTGATCTTTCCTAAATTTCTCCTGACATGATGGGCTAGACCAACATCAAGAAACCCAGAAGTTCTGTTTTTATCTTCACATGGTTCTGTTGTGTCTTGTTGAAATGAACAGGTGTGGTTTTGATCTGTATGGTTTGCTAATAGCTCATAAATACATGATTATGATCTGGTGTTGAGTTTGTGTTGAGGACATGTCACGTTTATGATTGTCCACAATGATTTTTGCGCAACAGATGGAAATGTTTATGGCTCAAAGTTTCCATAACTCAGGAGACGGTTCTCGTAAGTTCTCAGTTATGTTTTGTTTAAGGGAATAGATTTGTGTGTGTATAAAGTGTTATTGATGCCTGTTTAAAGCCTCACCACATTTCCAGGATGTTGTGGGTGGTTGCCAGGTTGTTGCTCTAGGGTTGCTAAGGTCTTCCGAGCTGCCAATCGTATGTTTACTTTCTAGCCCAGGTAAAAGAAGGTGCATATTTTATAAGAGAACAAAGAGTTACCATGGTGAGAACCATTAGATACAGTGGAACCATTAGAGACAGTAGAACCGCAGAACTGAACTGGTAACAGTGTGTTAGATATAAAGAGATAATCGGATAAACTGTAGCACAGGGTTGTAATGTTGCATTAAGCAGCGTCTGTGTCACCTTGTGCTTCACTAATAGCAGGACTGAAGTGTCACAGTACAGTGACCATGTTTGGGGTCAGTTGGTCCACTGTGAACTTCAGTCACACACACACACACACACACACACACACACACACACACACACACACTGCAGTCCAAATAAATTCCCACAAGTACTGTAAGTGTCCACTGTAGGACTTTATTGTCAGGTTGTCTTGCCTGCATCCTGTCCAGTAAAATGAAACTAAGCAGAAAGTTTGTTCTCATGAGTAAGCAGCACACTGAGTCTGGACCGCAGAGCTTCAGAACAGCCCTGAAAGAATCGAGAACAGCCCCCAAATGGATCATTCAGTGAGAGCCGACGCAGGTCTCTACTGAACTCTACCGACAGTGCATGAACTGCTCTCTCTCTGACGCGTGACGAATAATGAAGCAGGTCTGTTCAGAAATATGTTATTTATCACAGACGTTTATGCATTAGACAGAAAGAGGCTTTACAGTGTTTGCAAAACGTTTCCTAACCCAACTTAAACATTACATGTTTGATTCATGTAATAGAAACTCTTACCATTAACATTACAGCAAGAACATTATTGATAACTTTAGCTAGAGAAGGTTAGTTAACGTTCTGAGAATGTTTCCTGTTTTTAGCTGTTTTTTTACAGTACGTTCAGGGCAGTTGAGTTTGATTTAATGATCTGCTCACATGATTTGGGCAATTCCAGCAGATGAATTTCACCTTTGTTAAACTCTGGACCTGCTGTAAGGTGTTAATGAGTGTTAAGTGACTGTTAAGAGCTTCTCTCTGTCGTTGTGATGAGCAGAAAACACACGGTTTAATGATGGCATGACAAACGTCACACAGACAAACGTTGTTCCAGTGCCCAGGATGTTTTCTGTGGAAAACGGAACATTCTGTACATCAAATATCTCAAAACAGGAAGTGCTTTCAGACAACACGCCCATCTCACATCAAGGGGAATGAAATGTTTTTTGAGAGCAGATTCACTGTGAGAACATGGTGTAACTTCAGAAGTTTTGTGTCTTCAGAACACTTTCTGTCATGTTAACTCATGTCGGACCTTCAGTGGACGGTGAAGCCTGTATTCTGTCCACCGCAGGAGGTTCTAATATGACCGGTTTGGGTTTGGAACGGTGTCCATATCATTGTAACATTGTGCTGATCTCACAACTACACAACACATCTGTGCTAATTGTAGAGAATGTCACGAGACACACAAATGACACATTCATTTGCAGTCTAAACTCAGGGTCGTTGTGTGTAATCTGTGCATTGCATCAACAAAGTATTAAATTATACTGATTACTAAACTGCCTGTGCTGCATCTGTTTTCTGTTTGTTTTGTCTCAGAAGGTTGAAAATCAATTTTGCCTGCCATTACACTGTCTGTGTTTATTTTCCTGTGGCTTTTTAGGAAACATAATGGGTATTTTGGCATTGCATGACTTTAGAAAGCTTGCAACTATTGCACAACTGCAGAAATTAAACAATCTCAGTGCTTTGTGGTTTTCATCATCTGTGACAAGTTCTGCGTCGTTTTCAGGCTTCTTGTTCAGTTATGGGGGATGCAGGGTTTTTTCAGGCTTTTTTATAAAAGTTTAGCGATGACTCTAGTTCTGTTGGGATTCAAGGTGCTAAACTGTTCTAAAATTATGTGAATTGTTTTTAATGTGATTCAGGTTCTGGAGAGTTTTAAAATTATGGACTACAGTCTTCTGCTGGGCGTTCACGTTTTGGACCAGAGTCACAGAGAGAGAGACGCTGGCGGGATGGACTGGAAGAGAACTTTAACACAGAAGGTTCTGTACTCCACCGCGATGGAGTCCATTCAGGGAGACGGCAAAGCAGCCGAGGCCGTGACCACGGACAACACGTGAGCGTCCGACACAAACCTGCTCTGATGTTTACCTCACACTTTACCTCTAAACCATCTCTCAACTGTCTGCCTCACAGACAGTAGCTAGTTATGCTAAGAGCTAAAAGCATGACAAAAAAAAGTTTGTTTCTTATGAAATCTTGTTTTTCACTTCAGTGTGAAGCGTTAAAAAAAATTAGATCTAATAATACAGAACATGAGAACATATCTTTGAAAGAAATATCCAGAAACTAGCAAATATATTTTTTGAGTTATGTGTTTTTAAATTAATAAAATTAGAAGTTCAACATACTTACTTTAACTGAATTGAGTGCAGTACTCACAGTACTCATATTTTCACTGGTGTAATATTTTTATGTCTGATGTAGTAGCATTAGACATCTTTTATTTTAGCTGTTTGTCCTTTGAAATGTTTCATGAGACTCACCTGCCAATTTTGTCTGAGCAAAATATTTTCTTTCTTTCCAGAATGGGGGGAATTCCTGCAAAAACACACAGAGACGAGAAACTTCTTATTTTTCTGGGCATAATCGACATCTTGCAGTCTTACAGGTAACTCTGGTGCCAGATTACGGCTGACCTGTTAACCCAAATACCGTAACACTCGGGTGAGTGTTTACACTCACTCACAGATACCGCAGATGAGATCTCACCCTCTCCTGTCTCACACAGGTTTATGAAGAAGTTGGAACACTCCTGGAAGGCTCTTGTGTACGATGGTGTAAGTCTATATGGCTCAAACCTGATCTCTCCTCACTTATAAAAGGCCCTTTCATTCAGCTGCACTTCCCCGTTTGATTGGTTTGTTTTCTCTTTCCCAGGACACAGTGTCTGTGCACAGGCCTGGTTTCTATGCAAACAGATTTCTCAAGTTCATGAGCACCAGAGTCTTCCGCAAGATTCAGCGTAAGTCTGAGTTAATGACCAGATCTGTTTTACACTTTTGAGTTCTGTCTGGTGATAGTTACACGCTGAAAATGTTCTGTTCACCATCACCCTTATGAGTAATGATTCTAACTCATGTTGGAGTTAGAATTAACATTTGTAACATTAACGTTTGTATTTGCTGAGGACGTTACAAATTCTTGCAAAGTGGTGTAAGAATTAGTTTTACAGCTGTAGTTTAAGGATTTATGTGTCATTCAGATGCTGTTTGGCTGGTTGAGTCTTTATTACCTCTCTAACTCTGAATGCGAGAGATGGCAGAAATGATTCTTGTCTAGTTAAGATGGGTATCAGTCATTAAAATAAACTGAGAGAAAGACTCCCTCTGTGAAACAGATGTCATGTGATCGCGTTCAACGGTCATTTCAACTTTCATTTTATTTGCAGGATTGTTATGAAACAACGTTACATCACAACATTCAACCAACAACTTCTGCTCAAAGTTTAGCTCTTTAACTCTTTAACTTAAGATACTCAAGCACATTAATCTTACTCTTATGAGTTACATTAGATGTTTATCTTATAATGCTAGACTGCAGACACATTTCATTCACTGTCTAATTGTTCTCTGTCAATAATGTTAGAAGAACGTTACATTATATATAATATTGTCACTTCATTTATGTTTTGCGGTTAATAATTAAGACATCTGGCTGTATCTGTCACATGTTTCTGCTCTCTAGATCTGTTGATTTCCCATCTATGTTCTTATTTGGGTCGTTGGAGAACTTCATCTCATATGGGTCATTTAGGAAGAGAGATAAAAATAGACAGTATTTGACAGATGTTACAGCTGTGGAACTGAAATGGATGGCAGGACTTTATGACTCTGAGATGATGAAGAATCTCATTCCTGATTTTTCTGTCATTTCTCCAGCTAATCGCTTCTCCCCGAGCAAGAGGCCGCGAAACTCCATCCCAGTGCTGAAGTCCTCCTCTCAGGAGCTCCTGTCCTCTCAGACGGAGGAGAAGCAGGAGGAGAGAATGGACAGACTCGGAGGGGCTCGCAGTCTAGCTAGTCTGGACGGACCAGGTGAGCCGTGGTTCAGTATGAGGTCACTGTACTCTGTCTCACAGCCCACGCTCACAGATAAACTCACTTGTGTCACATCCCATCAACGACAGACGACGATATTTTCTTCCCACCGTCAGTTTATCACTGTTGACATTTGTGAATAGGACGTGTCTGTTTTTTTACTTGCTGAAAGATTGTTTGGGTGAAAAAAAAGACAAGCTGACGTCTGAACAGTCATTTGTTCCGTATCCACAACCTGAACACAAACTTCAGTGTTCAGAAGCAGAAGTTTACAAGTGCCCTTGTGTTGACTTCTCCACTGCAGTGTTTAGTCATCAGCTCTCAGCTGTTACCCTACATACAGAAAATACAGTCGAGTGTTAAACACTGACACCACGTGTACTAATGAAGAATAATTCTGCATCTGTTCCTGTGTCATTCTAAACAAGCGTTAGGTAAAAATGTAAACAGTAGAAGTGTAATGTAAGTGTAACACTGTGCTGTTCTCTGTTTAACCACCTCGTCTGTTTCTATATCATCTTCTGTCACAGTGTTCTGGTCCTACAATCGCCCTGATCTGGTTCCTCAGCCTTCATATCCGTACGAGACCACCTCCAAACGCCACAACCTCCCCCCGGACTCCATCTACATGACAGACCAGTACCTGCAGACCAGATCGGATGAAAGGTGACACCTCTCACAAACACTGACCCTTAACATCATTCAACCCTGCAAACCTGACGCACACCTGTGATCCTCGACAGACACGCTCACCTGACCTCTGAATGTAGTCACACAATGCTAATAATGAGATGCATGAGAGTCAACTTCCTGTATGCTGCTAGCAGGTGTTGTCACGCTACACTTGCTCTGCAGCTTGAATCTTTGTGTTCGGTGCTTGTGCATGTTTTTACCTGACACGCACCTGTTTTAGGTGAAAAGACCTCATCAATATTTTACCTGCTCGCTAAGGATTGACATAAAAGGTTTATTATTTTAATACACAGAGGAGCACATTAGGTGTGTCTCTGCTTAAACCAGCCTCAGCTGCTATTATCCTGATGACTTTATAAATATAATAGTTTACCACCATTTAGCATATATTATAAATAATCATTTGTGGTGCTTTTTAAGACAGATGCCACTATCAGATAACAGGAAACTATTTATAGAAACCAGATCATAAAGATTTGGGCTCTTTTGCGCAGTATGCAAACACCAAGAACTCCATGGCAACTCCCTAGCAACCACCCATAACCCTCATACAACCCCCAACTTCAATACCCCATAACCGTTCTCACATTATCTGTATATTGGATGATAAATAATGTTAGTTTAGCACTGATAACTCGGTGGTGTATGTGTGTGTTAATAAACACCCTCAGTGATGTGTGTGGTGAACAAGGGTCTGGTTGCCATGGCAGCCATAACTCAGGAGAATTTTGCATGCAATAACAACATAAGTGCATCACGTAGTGGATGTAAATGGTGACTAGTCCACTTAGTTTGTCGACTAGTCAAACGTATGCGTTACAGAGAAATAGCTGCATTAGTTTCTACAAAATTCTAGTTAGCATTAGTTTTTACAAAGATGCTTTTATTCGTGCATTATCATCAGGGCTTACATGAATCACTGGTTTTGTATGATGTTTTTGTAATACATCATTTTTGTAATGATGTTTTGTATAAGAACTCTTCATCTCTAATGCACTGCAGTTATTTCCTTTGCAAATCAGATGTGTCGTCGGCTCCAGTTCCAGCTGTGCGCTGGACGACAGCGCTATCTGTCTGCTGTCGGAGCAAAGCACCATGGACATATACAGAGACGACGACTCCGTCCTGGACGTGTATTTTGTGAGTTTGATTTTTTTTTGTATTTTGTAATGATTTATTTTGTTAAATGAAGTTAAAGAACGATATTAAAAATGACAAATCACTTATTATTTATTCATTAACATTAGTTTCAGTTTTGAGTAAAAATATCTATTAACATACTTGTCACACTTAAATTTGTTGTTCCAGTGAGAAGAGAAGGTGAACCTTCATCATCATCATCTCTCCGTTCTTATCACCCGCCTGTTGTCCTCATGTGCCGACAGCGCCCCCTGTTGCCAAATAAAAGTCATCGTGCAGCCGGTCCGCAAACATCAGCAGCTGTAAACATGCATCTTCACAACATCAGCTCACGCTGCAGAGCTCCTGTCCTGCAGGAGAACATGCGTGTAACGTGCATCAGGACATTGGGCCGAGAGCAACGCTGAGGTCATGAGATCTTAGCTGCTTTTGTAGCTGAGGAACTTTACAGATCTCACATGACAACGGCAGCTCTGAGGTCAGACGTGATGTCACACTGCTGATGTGATGTCATCGCTCTTCGTTTGGGAGAAACGCAATAAAAAGGCTCCCTTCATATGCAAAGACGGTTTATAAAGCTATTGATGATACCTCCTGATGAATCCAGACTTCAGTGGCTCAGATACAGTGCTGGGCGACTCAATGCTGTCCATAAATGTTAGTTTTAAATATGCAATTTTCATACATTATTCAACTGTGTAAGTGTAGCTCTCCTCGCTGGAGCAATAACCGTGACATTTTAATTCCAAGGAAACACAGTTTCTTGTAAAAACAACGACAAGGACAGACATGCTGTGTAAATGTACGTGTATCTTTCACTGTAAAACTCCAGCCGTCAGATTTAAGGTGGTACAGCAGCTTCTGATAACCATGACAGGAAGTGACATCAGCGGAGCATTGTTTTATCACTGTTTCCATGCCAACACTTTTGATAGATGCCAGAATATTTTACTCTCAGGAAATCTGTTTCCTAGAGGTCTAATCAATTAAATACAATCAATTAAATGTCTCCACAATGTCACTGAAATATTGTTTTTGCACCTTTGTTTGTCTTGAGGCCATAATTTATTAAATCAGTATGTTAAATTGATCTTGTGTTGGACTGAATTTCATAACGTTAATAATTTTCTTATACTGTACATAGAAAACAATGTTGTCATAGTAATTGTTTCTGTGATTTAAATCGGTATTTAAGGTCATCATTGTTTCGTTTTAGATATTAATCTATCTAAGAGTATTAATAATGATGTTATTTCAGGGGATCGCTCATGGCGTATCTCACTATCTTCATGTTTGACTGGCATAACAAGAATTAGCAGATGTTAACCACTGCTAACAGTAATTATAGAGGCAGGAATAAGTTCAGACAGCATCAGTTCTGAGGAACCGTTTTGCACTTCAGTCTTCATATGAAGTTACAGAGTGCAAGTGAACATCCTGTATTTTATTCAACTCTAGTAACACGTGTTGTGTTGTGTTGCATTGAGTCTTCTAATGCGTATCATTATACACTTCATGTAAATGAGTAAACTGTTGTATAATAACCTTTATAGCACAGATGCTCCCCATTTAGTTACATATCTAAATCCTAACCTTAGATGTGGGGGAAACACTGTCAACTAACCAATAACATCATCATGTCTCATTTATATGATCTGACTTTATATTGCTGCAATGTTTCCTTCTTGTTATTCTCACGTTTATTTATTTAAAATTAATGCATTCAAACAACGTCTCCAGGTAGGTTTAAAGTTGTATTTCTATGCATTTTTTAAACATTAGTAAATGTACATCCAGCATCTCTGAG
This sequence comes from Yasuhikotakia modesta, assembly GCA_036877545.1. Lineage (NCBI taxonomy): Eukaryota > Metazoa > Chordata > Actinopteri > Cypriniformes > Botiidae > Yasuhikotakia > Yasuhikotakia modesta. The sequence goes on along the minus strand of JBAJNP010004245.1, from coordinate 15,683 downwards.
TGAACAAACGGTGACCGGATATAAAACGCGCAGATAAAATGACAGGAAAAGCCCATCGCGCCCCCTGCCGGCGGGAGGAACGAACGACCCACAAACAACGTCCTGCATGATCTCTCATAACATTAACGCTGTTTAATTCATCGCTGAGTTTAATCACTAGTCGTTTATCGTGTAAGATACGTAAACTTGCATCTGTCGACGCGGCGCGTCGCGAGCGCCCAGCGTCGCGTGGCGGAACTGCAGCGCAAGATGGACGCGTAACTTCTGACTTTCTCTTTCTTTTTCGCTCGCGCCGCACGCGCTCCCGGACTCTCGTGCGCGCTCACGAACGGGTTCGGTTCGGATACTGTTCAGAACCCGAACCGGGTCTCAGGCGGGCGGCCCGGAGCGTGTGACAGGCGGCCCGGCCTTCGGCTCCCGACGCGAATCTCTTCCTGGTTGCGACACCGAGACCCTGGAAACGCAGCGGAGCTCCGCAGATCCGTCGTCGAAGAAAAACCCGTTAAACGTTTAAATCACGTTTTATTAGCGTTTCGCGGAAACCTGCGGATGTTGTTACTGGTGTGACCGAAGCGTCGTGAACCCAAGAGCAGCAGAAACATCTAATAATCGGGATTAAAGGCGAAACCCGGGACTTATGCCGCGTCTTCATGGAGGACGTGACGGTACCAGAAGGTGAACCGGGTCGGTGTTTATGCTGTAAGGCTGTCATCGGTTTTCATGCGAAACGTGCACATCGAGTTTAAACCCACTGGTGTTAGTGGTGAAACGTGTTCATTTCACCAGCCTGCACTGGTTATTCAGACCCACTGGTACTGGTTAGATTGGGTTTAATTCAACATGTGCGCAGACGTCTGCACGTCATTATTTAACCTGCTTATTTAAGTTCAGTTAATATATAACATCTTTAACTTCATTTGAGTCCAAGGTTAAGAGCTTCTGTCTCTATCACAACATCTGGTATATGTCTGTGTCTAATATAACAATGTAAAGGATAATAATTGTTTTGTTCTTGTTTGTTCTCTTTCTTCATAAGACTTTCTGTATGAAAATGTGACAAAATTAGACAAAAACAAACTTGGCATAGTTCATATTTTCATATATCTTAGTTAGTTAATAGTAATTTTGTTTTATTAACCATAAAGAGTCTTTAGTTTGTTGGCTGGTTTCTGTGGCTGCACAATACAAAAGGTCTCATTTCTACAGTTTAACATTTGGAGGTAAAATATAGTAGTTAAGTGTTGCTCAATAATTGTTTTCCTAGAAAGATTGTGCAAGAGTCTTTACTTTACTTAAAGAGAGAAAGTTGTGTAGCCAGTTTTGAAACTGCAGGTTGTTTACAGAAGCTGTTGTGTACAGACTGGGTTCTTCACCCACCTGGGTTCTACTGATCATTGATCTCTGAAGATACTAAATGTTCTTCATGACTCTAGTCCTTTGACAACAGGCCGACTGGTTGGACGCACAATGAGAAACGTGACCTACAAAAGGTTTTTAGTTGTGCTTGTTGTTGGTTGAGGCGTCAACATTTGTAGTTAGATTTAGATATTAATATAAAAGCGTAACACTGATTTAAAAGCGTTTAATCTGATTGTTCTGTAAAGGATGAAGAGTGTCATTGCTGGTTAAAATGACCACATGATGTTTGCAGTTTATTTACTTCAGTTTTATGGGACTGTTTTGGCAACTGACTGAAGCAAATATTCAAAGTTCTGCCCTTTGCAGTAACTACAATGTTGAAGATCTTTGCTTTTAAAATTCTTGTTTTCACTTTGAATGTTTGAGTTTGAGACCTGCAGGTCTCATGTAAATTTGCACAGTGGCTCAGAAGAATGAATGTTTAAAACGATGAGAGATTTTAGAGCATAACTCAGACCAGTGTGTCGTGTGTTAACAGGTCTCCTGGAGTCTGTGTTTCCAGGCTCAGTAACCTTTGATGAGAATATTCTCGCTCCGCTTCACAATAACTATTTGTATAAAGAATCTAAAGAGTGTTTCACGTACAACTCGGCCTATTTGATCCACAATTCTGCTTTACAAAAACAGGTGAGTTGACGGCTGACTCCCTTTCCTGCTGAATTTAGATTATTTACATTCTTATATTTGGAAAGTTATAATGTGGATGTTTTTCCGGCAGTACGCTGCCTTCCGCACACAGAAGAGGGAACAGGGATATTCAGAGCAGGAGCTGGAAGAGTCCTTCGGCTTTCTGTTGTGTGACGATCTGAACAAGGTTTGGAAACTGAGACACAAAGAGTTTTTATTTCATCCATGCAGAAACCTGATTTTATAACAGTTGTTTTGTTTTTTACAGGCAAAGAAAGTTGGAGAAACAGGCCTGTTGGTTGGTCAGGGAAAATGCACAACTCTTGGAGATTCTACAAAAGGTAAAGAAAGTTTACCAGTATCATTACATCACAACAACCTGCTGGGTTTATTTGTTTAGTTTAGCAGTAAAATCCAGTTCAATCAATGTTAGTTTCATTTTGACCACAAGACTCTCTGTATACAGATATAATATTAGACAATAGATGGATGGATGAATGAATGTTAGGTCAATGTTATATAACTGTAAGATTGTAGTAAATTGTAAAAAAGTAAATTTTTTTACTTTTATGCAGAAATAAAATGGCAGTAGCCGGGTAAGAGAATAATTCAGGTTTGGTGAATAGTTTGAACTCTTCTGTAAATGTACAGTTTCCAAATCAATTGAAAACAGTTGAAAGAAATTTAGTTTTAGTTTTTAGTTAAAAAAAAGCTTTCATGCTTTTTTAAAGCCTTGTAGGATTTTGTCCTCTCACTAGTTAAACTGTTTTAATTGGTTTCCACATTGAAGAGTACATCACATATCAGATTAAAATGCAATTACAAAACAATATAAAACAAACATCTATGCACATTTTGAGTATAATTATTGGCTAATAATAAAATGTAGCTAATCTGGCTGAAAATATGTCTTATCTCTGTTTATTTCTGGTTTAAATACAGCTGTCAGAGACACTGATCTGTATTTATACAGAATAACTGGAATAATTTACATTAGTTATATTTAAATATTGATTTGAAACATTTGTTGTTGATGCTGAATATTAGCCTGTCGCAGCGGCTCTGAGTGATCGGGTCTTTGTGACTCCTGACAGAGCTCAAAAATGCAGAAGAACAAGTTTTTAAGCCTTTAACAGTCAGATTACTGCCTCTGATCTGCACCTGAGTCCAGTTTTCACAATGCCTTGAAGTTTAACTTCATAAGGTAGTTAGTTTTGTTTAACAAATTTCTAGCTGTTTGGAACTGTTTTCATCACATGGCTGTTACTTAACACTGCTGAAGAACCTTGGATCATAATTTTGGATGCTAAGTTGATCCAAACTGAGGCTTGTGAATGGCTAAGAAATGTAAACTGAGTTCATCGTTTGCATGTTTGTGTAATATCCTAAATGCTGCTGCATTATGGGTGAAAATGTTTCTGCATTCTGTTCTGTCCTGCAATGATGATCATATTATTTCTGATTGTTTTCATTAAGGCGTCTACATTTCAAAATACTCTGACTGTGTTGATCTGAAGCGCTGGTACAATGGCAAGACTGGTTACATTGTCCTTGTGAAGCTAACAAAGGTACAGATTGGAGCACATTGCAAAATTATTACAAAATTTCTCTTGTTTGGCCCTGTGCCTGTACCGAGTAACCGGTTGTTCTCTGTGATATCAGGGTAGAGTTAAAGAGGTGACTGACAACTACACCCAGAATTTCACCCCTCCAACAGCCGGGTTTGACTGCCACGTGTCCGAACAGCTGGAGGCTGTGACGTCAACGACTAGCTCCTTCCTTGCCTATGAACGAACGCAGGTGAGATGTTTCTGAGACGTCACAGTTCCCAGTTCCTTCCTCAAATCACACGGATCTAAAACAGCTGCCTTTCGTTGCAGTATTATTTGTATGAACTCATCGGCGGAAGCACTGAAACAGAACCGTGTCCAAGACAAGCGTGTCCGTTTGCCGTAGTGTCGTTCTCATATGGGGCAACTGCTGCCGCCTCAGGACTGGAGGAACAGAGGTGGAATACTTTCACTTTGACTTTAATTCATGTTTTCATAGCTAAATTACTGTAATATTAATAATAAAGCAACAATCCATAACTTTTGGGCAAAAATGTGTTCAACACAATCTTTAAGACACAAAAGTTATGGATTGAAGCCTTTGGTGATTATGAATGTGATTATGAATGTGATTATGAATGTGATTATGATAACTAAAGGTGTTTTCTTTGTTCTTTCTTTTCAAGGCAACAAAAAACAGGTAAGATTTATGGATTATATGGTAAATTGTCAATTGTGTAGTATTTATGGTATTATAGTATTTTTGTTTTTTGACGTGATCATTTGTTTAGTGTGTGTTTTACATGAGGGTACGTAACTGCCAGTATTTACATTAGCATTTGGTTTTTGACTCCAGTGTTTCGTTACAAACCTTGGATTGGTCAGTTGAAGATCGAATCACTGATCTATGACGTTGGTCTTCAGTCCGACAGCGGCGCCTGGTTTCCAGCTAAACTGTATGTGTCGTGCACAGAACAGATTTATTCATGATCTTCTGTGGTGTTATAAAACACTGTCTGTGCATTATATTCAGATTCACTGCAAACTGAAACTCAAACTATATTTTCAGCCCCAGGACAGTTAAAATTGATCGTGCAATCGGTGTGTCTGAACTGAAAAGGACGTTGCCCCAGGAAATCTTTGAAACTTGCATTGTTGGTGAAGGTGTGTTAAAACAGATTTGAGTATCTAGTATCTAGTTCACACTGGGGACTGTAAATGGCAGCTACATCTTGTAATTTGCTTTGTTTCATATTCCAATAGTTTGTATAGATGGCAGATGTTTCAATTTGTATGATGTCGTGTCCTCAAAGGCAAAAAGCGACCTCGCTCAAATAACCCAGGAACTGAAGGAAAAAGACCTGGTAAGTGTGAAAAAAGTTCTTAGTGTACTAGTTAACAGTAACTAAACCCACAGAATGTTGATGGTAACTATGCCAATGCTCTTGAATTCATCAGGCTCTTGTTATACCATTGAATGATTCTGGATTCCTCATACTGTTACATTCTTCACACCTCTTCTCCTATGAAGGTGAGATCCTGTCCAGCTCTGATGCTGTTTATCATCTGGAAACAAACTCAAAATAACTTTCTTTTCTAGATGCAAAATCGGGTAAAGCTGCTGCCCTGCAAGGCATGTTTATTTTCCCAGATTCCAGAATTGTACCAAGAGGTGAGGAGGAGAATGAATGAGTTTTCATCTTCTGTTTAACCACCAGCTCCCTGTGACTGATCAATGTTGTCTTTTCTCCTTTAGATGCCAAGAATGATCCGCCGAAGCGTGCGGTGTCCTCAGATGTGATCCAGGTCTTACCGGCGCTGAATTACGCAGAGACGGAGATGGAAAAATGCCCTGCAGACCAGCAGAGGGGACCTCATTTTACTGTAGAAAGACACCTGCAGAACTATGGTACTCTCATTCAGCCAGGACTAGTGGACGCTTCCACCAGAGAAACCAGCATGTTTCCAGACCAGTTTGATGAACCTAGTGGTTTTACACTGATTGCCCCTAAATGGTCTCAGGACACTGGAACTCGATTGAAATCTTATTTTGATGAGCCTTGTGGCTTTACAGTTCCAGTAGTGAGAGCTCTGGAGTTACTCACCGCCGGTCGACAGCAGTGCGGTGATGATGATGATGACGTGTACTACTACATATCATCACCGGAGGAGGTGACACAGCGTCATAGTGATGTTGCCATGGAGATAACAGAGCAGACTGATGGTTGTAGAGCTTCTAACCTGTTGCTTAATAATGTTAGTCATTCAGAAGTTGGACACAAGCGGCCTCAGACTGTTCAGGACACGCAGGAACCTGCAAAAGTTACAGTAACTAAAAGTGTGTCTGAGCGTCTGACTTCCACTTTGTCATCTAAGCTGGGTGACGTGTCAACAGTGAACTGTGCAAACGCTGGTGAAATGGTTGTAACCTCAAAGGAGACATGCGGACAAACTAGCAGCACACATTTAACCACATCAGAGGAAGGTGGTGCTGCTGTAAGCAGGAAGTTGGAGGATAGCAGTCATCCTACAAACACAATGACTGATCCTCATAAGAAAATAGATTGGAGGTCTCTTCCCAGACGTAGAGGCAGGAAGCGCAAGATGCATAGAAAAACCACACAGGTTCAAAAAAAGCTTGTTTTACCAGCCTCACGTTTGCCTCTCACTTCAGCAGTTACCTCCACTGAAGACACGATGGAAGACTCTAGAAAAGACCAAAACGAATCACAGTCTCAGAGTGAGACTGTAGCTGCGATTCTCATCAGTCAGAGACCCCATTTTATCAGCAGGGGCCGGGGTCGCAGGCGCGGGGGTGTGAGTCGACACCTGAGTGAAACCAGAAATGAACCAGCAGCATTTAAAAGCACAGGAGTGACCACATGTGTGTCTGCTGAAACGGTGTGTGATTTAAATATCAAAACTGAGTCCTCGCTGAGTTCTTTAAAAAGAGACTGGCGATCTTTGCCAAGACGGAAAAGATTGTGGAAAGCAGATGTTAATCTGAAGAGATGTTTGAGATCAGATGCGCTCAAGAACAGCAATAATGACTCAATAGGTTTTGAAAGCAGCATTGATGCCACGGAGGAGAGTTTGTGTAGCACTCCCAAAAAAAAGATGGATAGATTAAACCTAAAGGAGCGATATGGGCTAAAGAACATAGTTACAAAATGTGGCAGGATCTTTGTTCCTCATGGTTCAGATGTTGCTGATGAAGATGTAGAATCTTCTAACATGGAGGCAAATGAAATCACAAATGAGAAAATGTTTTTTGAGGTGAGCGTTGATTCAAAGGCAGACGTTATTTCTCCTGTGGAGAACAAACCCACAGAAATAAGGGAACGTAGAGGAGAATTTTCTTCTCCGATCAGTGAATGTGAAAACTCAAGTGTTCAGCTTGTTTTACCAATAAAAACTGTGGATAAACATCACAAAAGAAACTTATCTGAAACTGAAAAATGTCATCAGCCTGTGACGACTACATTCAGTGAGGCAGAATGCTTCCAACACACTAACAAAGATCTTTCCATTCATGTCCGAGCAGATAAGATGACAAGTCCCTCCAGAGTTCCTGACCAATCCATCTCCGCCCTCCCCAAACTCCACTCTCCTGAGAAGACCAGAAAGAAATCAAAGCATGCGGTCTACAGTGCAATATCTATAAGTAAACTGAAGACAGTGCTCAGAAGAGGCAGGATGTCTAATTCTCCTTCCTCTACTGATGGAACATCTGAACCACGTAACGAAGAGCCAGAAAAGAGAAAGTCTGGAGACATCATGGATCTCAGCCTGGATAATGACAGGAAGGAAGAGTTAAAAGAGAAAGAATCACAGCCCAACTCTGTGTCACATGGGAGGCATGAGCCAAAAAAATCATCTCAGCGAATTAAAGAAGAGCCGGTGTCATGGAGAGGTCTTCTAAACAAAACCTCAAAAGAAAATGGTAGGAACTTGTCTTCATATTTAATTTCTACAGACTTTCATTTCTACAGATTTTCTTTCATTTCTATTTCTACAGACTTTCTGTTTTCTGGCTCTGTGTTACTTTATTTATATTTCTTTAATGCCTTCATGTACAAACAATTTAATTAATTAAATTTTTTTTATATTTCTAATACATTTATTTAAATTCCCTTTAAACATGCATAATTGACCTGGGCTCATTTTATTTCCTGTTTAAATCATTACATTAAACATTCACATATATCAGATGGCAGTAATCATCAGTAATCATCGATATGTCAGACAGTAAGACACAATTGTGCTGGTGTAATAAAATTAACCCTAAATGTCTCATCACTGTTTTTGTTTTGTTCTTGCAGACCTTTGTGCTTCATGCATTTGACTGTATTTTCTGTTTCTTCATTGCTGTTATTTTATGCTTGTCTTTGTCTTTTCTCCACAGGGCCCATAAACGTTCACAGACCGGCCCCTTCAGAAACGGTTAAATCTTTTCCTGTTGGGGACAGAGTTCCAGGCATCAGCTCTGATGTCACCAGCAGCACAGAGAAACCGATGACCGGTGTGACTCCGCCCTCAGACGCTCTGAGTTTACTTGCTGATTTGGCTCTTGGTGCTGGTACCAATAAAACGTTAGCGGACTTCAAATCCACCCCTGGCCTGCAGACCCCCGCTGGGAGCGCAGAGTCCGTTCTTCATGCTCTTCTGAGCTACCCATCCACCAAACTGAAATTACCTCCCAGGTCTCCGTTCCCAGAGGGGCTTTTAGTGACTGGGGAGCTGGTTTTGGAGATATCAAAAGAACATTCTTACTCCCAGCCCACCTCTCAGCTGTCGGATCTGTCAGGTACGTGCCCCCCGGTTTGTTCTCCGTCTGGATATGTCGACTCCCCTCTGTCGCTGAGGGCCGGACTGCATCTGAACCTGCCTGTAACTGCTGCCACGTCACTGTATCCAAACAAAAGCGGGAAAACCGAGTGGAAATGTCTGATTTCTCCAAACGGGCCGTTGCCATCTAACATCAAGCTGAAAACGCGGAGGTCGAGAATTTCACGGAACAGACGTGTGATTGAAAAGGAAGGATCGATTCAGGTGGTGAGAAGTTGGACAGACGCATACGATTTTAAATACGACAGCATCCTCACCAATAACAGTTTAGACAAAACTGTGATGAGAGCGCTGCATGGGTAAGTCAAGATCTGACTTCATTTACATGTCTATGTTTATTTCACTAAAACAGTTTTTTTTTCTGGAGTAGTATTAGTAGTATTGTAGTATAATGTAGTATTGTTTGTAAGATATATTTGTGTTTCAAAACTGGAAGCTTATTTTAATTGAGTAATTTTTTACTCATTTCTAGTATTACTGATTACTATGGGATTACAAGCCTGATTAACCTAGTAATGAAAACCTGCAGTTCTGAATTTTACTAACTGGTGAAGCTGGTTGTGTGTTACAACATTTTACCTCTGACCTAAACGAACATGATTCAGTATTCAGAGCTTATTTGTGACTATAACTTTTAACCCAGTTGTTTGGCTGTCAGGCGTCCACATTTACCTTTCATGAACATCAGAATTGTCCTAGACTTTTAAAAGACTTGAAGATTTTTTTTTTTGTAAACAAAGTTTGTTTGTTGTAAAACATGAAGAAGTTGTTTGAGAATCTTTGAAGTAAAACAGGATATGAAACGTCTTGTTTTGCCAGTTTGTCTTCAAGCATTGAGTTTTGCAGAGGTTCTGCTGTGGTCAGAAGCTATTAACAGACTTTCCAAACATGTTAAGTTTGCTGTTTGGCCGCAGGCGTTGACCTGTTAACCGCATCTTCTGTTTCTTATTTTAACAGCAAATGGAACTTTGACATTGAAGACAACTATGAGGAGCTCCATCTCATTTTTCACATGTGGATTGGACTTTTCTACAGTAATTCCACATCCAGGTTATTTCAGCTTGACAACAGCACCACTCTTCCAAAGGAGAAGAGCCCAAAACTTCAGCAGGGTGGAGGTTCTGCTGAGGCTCCTGTGTCTCAACTCAACATTGAGTTAAACCTGGAACAGGAACCGCCCAAACCTTTGCATCGCGCTTCTGAGATTTTGGACCTTTCTGTGAAAAACTGTGAGCCTGTGAATCTCCATTTGGCCCCAGAACAGCAGAGACAGGACGACACTGTCTCACCTCATGTTCCAGTTTCTCCACCACAACACCCTGAGACGAGCCGGTCCTCAGGTCCAAACCTTACAGCACTGATGGTAAGACCTTTCATATATTTGATTATTTGATCACCATTATAAACAGTGATATTTGTGCTTTAAACATTGGTTACAATGTTTATGTTAACAGGGTAGTTTCAGTATTAAAACCTAAAAATTTATTATTTTTTATAGAATAATTATCTTTAGTTACTTGTTTAAGTGATTTAATTGTTTTTCAGTAATCAATAAGTTAAAATCAATAGTTTTCTATAGGAGAATTAGCTTTTAGTTCTTTGTTTAGGGCAGATTCTGTCTTATTGTATTAAATATCTACATAAGACTCGCTGTAATATTCTGTAGTTTATGCATAACTTAATTTCTTTATTTTGAAAATTGTCTGTTACAGAAGCACAGATCCCCCGTGGACTCTGAGGACATAGATGATGTTGTGTCTGACAATGAAGACGAGCCTGAGGAAGACAACGATTGCTCATACACTCTCATACACTCGATTTTGGAGGAAAACAGTGCTTACAATATGTTATGTGAGCAAGCGTCACACATGCATTTAGGTGTTCCGACACATCCACAAGTACCAAAGGTCATAAATGTTTTCAAAACTGTAGCACCCATCCAAAAAGCAGCTTCTTTTAATCCTCGTCTTTTCCCACAAGTAATTTCTCCCATAAAACCATCATTCTCCAAATGTCCTGGTTTGGTTTTGGGGCGGAAACGTTTGGATCAGAGCTGTAAGGATGAAACTGGTGAGGAAGAGTGTGAAGTTCACCAAAAGGAGGGTGAGTCTGTGAGGACAGAGATTAAAGCTTCTTTTGAGGCCCAAAGAACTCAGGCTGGTTGTCCAGTTTCTGCAGGTGATAAAAATGTTGATCAAACCTTAGAAATTACAAGTGTAGCTGGAGCAACTGTTTCTGTTCAGAACGAAAGTGTATCTGAAACAAAGGACAGTAAAGATAGTGTAACTGAAATGAAAGACAGTAAAGAGGTCTCAGATGAAGACAGTGAGGATGGATGTCTGACGATTGTGGAAGATAAAACCCTTGAGGAAAACAGGACACCCAAAAGTTCTAGCAGGGCTCAGTCCGCTGCTGCGGAGAGTGAGGAGATCCCTCATGCAGAGGGACACTTTAACCCATCGCTAGATTTTAAAGATCACACAGATAAATGTGACAGTTGTGTTGATGAGCTGAAAGATATTTCATCACGTGAGACTAGAGCTGAAGAGAAAAATGAGATGGTTAACACAAAGGGAGAACTTGAATCTTTGCTTGATCTGAAAGATCATGTGAATGTGGTCGACACGTCGTGTCATTCTGTTGAAGGGAACAGCACTGAAGAACCTGTAGAGGACAGAGATGAAAACTGTACAGTACAGGAGATAGTGCAGGAACGTTGGAGTAGGTCAGAAGAAAGCAGCAAGTTGGATTCAAGTGACTCTGATAGTGAAATGCCTACAACAGTGGGCAGACATCTAGATGGCATTGATTTAGATCTAATGGATAACATGGACAGTGCTGATATGGAAATCTCTGATGAGGATGAGGAAATTCTGGATGTTAATTCCCCTAGTGTCAAACCATTTGTTACAGAGCCCATAAATTGTGATTCCAACAGTCAGAACCATGATCTTAAGGTAGAGAAGAGTGAAAAAACAGGAGATTATTTCCCTGAAGAAACTGACCATGTTTCATGTCCAGAAGATGTGAGTATACTGACCTGTCAGACCACGTCTGTTGAAGACAAAACCACCACAGCTTTTAAAAATGATCATTCTGCAGAAATGCAAAATAAGAGTGAAAACATTTCCCCTGAGCAGAGAACTGTGGTACAAGAAGCTGTTGACCTGTGTTATGTTGAGCTGAAATCAACAAGTGTTAGTGAATCCAGAGAATTAGAACTTAGTCACTCTGAAGAAAAAGATTTAGGCCAGCAGAATACAACTACTAATGATGAAAATGAGAGCGACACACAAATTCAGACATGTAATGACAGAGTGATTGATACATACCAGAAATCTCCCCAAATCTGTGCACCTCCCAAATCTTCTGTTCCTCAAGCTGTTGCCAAAGCTTCAGAAGGTGAGATCAACAGTACAACTTCTTCTCCCTCTCATGATGAAGTTTCACATGTTCCAGAAATAAGTGAATGTTTTAAAGAAGTCTCTGATGTTTATCCTGAAGAACCAGGATGGAAGAAGAACAAGAACACTGACACTGTGGATTTTGTTAAGGGTTATTTTACAGCACCTACTGACCATCTATCCAGTGAGAACCCTGAGATCCAGTGTAAGCGTAAACTCCGTCCCACCTCCCAACAGGATCAGCAGGTAAACCTCACAGAGAGTGTGTCTTCAGATCTTTGTGAACCTTCATACAGAGGCTATGATGTAGATGATTTGCATGGATATTATCAGGACCCTTCATATGATGAACATTTATGGTGGCCTGAATGTAAAACAGATAGACCAGGTAGTCACAGATTTGATGAAGATTATCCATTTGATGAAGAGTGTGATGTTAGTTATCTGCCCAGTTGTTCAGTGTATGATACGTCTGAGGTCTTAGACGACTCCTGCAAACCAAAAAAGAAACAAAAGGGAAGCTTTTCTTGGGCAAAAAAGAGTTACAGATCAAAACCTCTGTCTACTGGAGATTCAGAGAGAAGAGGTGATCGTTTCAAAGGTCAAACAAAAGTCACTTATTCTCCACAGTATTCCTGCACTGTTGACGTTCCAGACCCAACTCCAGAGAAGAGGTCTAGAGGCAGCAGATTCACTGAACCCTTAAGTGCTGAGTGGGATGAAGATTGGTTGAGTTGTACTGTAGACTACAGGAAAACATCACGCTTTGAAACATATCAAACAAAGCCAGCCAGGACAGTTAAAGTTAATTCACTTTCACACCATCGAGGAAGCAAGCAGCAGTTTGACTGGCGCAGGTATTTCACGAGGGAGGCGGCTTCCAGGCAGCTATATGGTAGCGATGAAGACAGTGAGGGGTGTAACATATTTGATGTTTCGCCCTCATCCATTGTCACCGTTCTTGATAAGAAAGGAAACAGAGTCACATTTGATAATTCCACCGTGACACATTCTGCCACCATGAAAGCATCTGCAGATACAAGTAGAAGAACTACAGAGTCTAAAGACTCTTTGAATCATTGTCAGGATCAGCAGAATAAGGTGGACATGACCCAGTCTGCACTAGATCTTGATTACCTTATTTTCTCTGAAAAACTAAACAATATTCTCAGGAGAAGTAAAAGTTCTGTCAGTGTCAGGTCACGCTGTAGGTCAAGTACTACGTTACCAGCAATGGTTTACTGTCCAGATCTCAGTAAACTAGAGAGCTCCAGTGAACTTTGTGCAGCACAACCATCACTTAGCAAGTTAAAGATAAAAGTGGACTTGTCAGGCAGGAAACCATCTGTAAGAAAACAAAGACATTTCTCTGAAGCTAGCAGTGAGGAAGAGTGCTTTAGCATCTCTGAAACAGCAGAGCAGTTTGCTTCTGACAGGTCCAGGATAAATGATGTCAGTTTAAAGAAGACTCCTCAAAAAACTCAGGCAATCAAAAGAAAATGGGGTCAAGACAGTTCTAGCCAACAGCCTGGATCTTCTGAGAGTATCAAGAAAAACACGTTTGACAATCTTCATGACAATCTGAATGTTAGTGAGAGGCCACAGTTCAACGTTATGTATAGGTTCTATGTCCACGTTACATCAGCAGATACCTTCTTTGAGGAAACCAAGGTAAGAAAGTTCATCTTAAATATGTTTAGAATAATTATATGAAGGAGTTGCAAACAGTAAAGTTGTTGTTGTTGTTGTTTTGCATTTGGTAGAACCTGTTGATGCAGGAAGGCCACACACCTGTTGGGCCAGATGAGTTTGACCTCAGCAGCAGTGGCCAGTCCCCTCTTCTCATTATATTGAGGAATGAGGACATTGCAGAGCACATCTTTGAGGTACGTGAATGATGGATGTTTTGCCCCCAGAAATCAGCCATGGTTTCATTATGGTATAAATGCAGTAACCGTGATTCAGCTGGCGTATTGATGGCCATTTGTGTAACCATGGTTTTGCTACAAATACAACAGTCTGTGGTTTCTGTAGCAAAACCATGTTTAATTTTGGGTACCGTTGTTTAAACGTAGTAACTATGGTTTTTGGTTTTATTTGTTGTGAAACCATGGTTATTTTATGTAAGGGAGATGTTTCCCATTTTAGTTCAGATCACCAAAAAGTTCTGTCCTCATTTCATCACCTTCATCCTAAACATTTATCTGTGTGTTTTGAATGAGGTTGCCCTCAAAATAACTGCAGTGTTCTGTTGGACCAGGTGCCTTGTTTGCTGGAACTGAAGAAGTCCTCTAGCGTCACGTTTGCCGGCGTTGACCGGCCCGATGATGTGGTGAATCTCACTCACAGAGAGCTTTTTGCTAACGGCGGTTTAATAGTTTGTGATGAACTGGCTTTTGACACACTAACTCTAGGTACCATCAAGTTCTATATAGTGTAATACAGAACTGATGCATGTTTTACAGTTGATGTCATTGTACATTGCATTGTGTTGTCTAATTTACATGAAGACAACATGAAAAAAGTTGTGGGGATCCTGGAAGAATTAGGAGGATGGAAGTGGTTTCTGCACTACAAAGACAGCCGCAAACTTAGAGAAAGTGCAAGGTCAGACCACAGCTGTTTAAAACAAAACAGCGTCTTCAGAAATGATCATTCTGTCATCGGTTATTCATTCTCATGTCATTGTAAAACTGTATGACGTTTGGAAGTATGATGGAGTAAAATAATGTTCCTCTTCTCAAACATCTGATTCGCATAATCTCACGTCATCTTATTGGCAGGTCTAGTCATGAGGCAAGTAAGAAACAGCGGTTCATAGATTGCTGTATGGAGGCCGGCACAGTGGAAGTCTTGCCCTATCACAACTGTGATGTTGTGTCACGGGGTCAAGATTATCTCTCCTGTCTGACTCACCTCCAGGTTCAAAACACCTGCGTCCGGTTCCCTGTGTTTATTACAGGTGAGGTTAAATCTGTTTTTTCTCCCCACAATGTCTTCAAATGTCCCTGGGTCATTTGTGGTGCTGTACATGTCCACAGTATCTTGTAACTGTCCTTTAAATTATTATAGAAATAAAAGCAGTAAAAACACCATGTGAAACATCTTTGGTTTTAACCATTTGCTCTTTTATGTTTCAGATACTCCAGATGATTCTTTTGAAGAAAATGGGATTTTAACGATGAACATGTACAGATTCGCACAGATTCTTACACAAGACACTTGTTCTGTTTCATAACATGTAGCTAAAAATGTAGTTTTGTTGCTTTTTTTTAACACGGTCCAATTTTTACAATTGGTGAGGACACAGTACAATCGTAATAGTAATAATTTATTGTTTATCATACTTGTTAAAACAGAAACCTCTGTTTATCCGTTATGTTATTGCTTGTGAACAATTTATACTGAAAGCTTACACATGAGGTGTCATGTCAGTTTAAAACCGTTTGCTAAGACTGTACAAATATTGATCATAAAAGTGTTTAACGTTTTAACATGACCTGGAGTCTTTTAGATCATATTGACTGAAACTCTAATAAACGAGTTTGTTTAGTATTTCATGTGTTTATTTGGTGTTTTTCTGTCATAAGATTTGAATGTTGGACTGATTAAAGTTCAAGTTCAATTTATTTATAGAGCTTTTCACAATGGTACATTGTCACAAAACAGCTGTACAAACATAAGCAAAAAAGCAGTAGATGTTTAAAGTAAACTTGAAATGAAAACTTTAAAATAAACAGATTTAAAAAGAAAAAGACAGAACACATCAATAAACATATAATAGTGCACGCTGAAAAAATAACATGCATAACAAACATATGTTATTAAGGTACAG
>JBAJNP010004244.1:11234-34532 GCA_036877545.1 Yasuhikotakia modesta | reverse complement strand
AATATTCTCTGAGTTTGCTGTTATATAACTGAATATCTTGTTTCACACATGTGGCCCCCAAAATATCTAATATCAGATCACCATGAGATATTACAGCCTAGCTTATAAAATAACCCTGAAAGAGTCGTTTTATTTCTGTCAGAGGTACCTCAGTGGACACAACCTTTAATATTCAGAAGTGATATTTGTTTCATAGTTGGCTGGCATTTGCAGAACCTCACATTCGGCTGTGTCTAAAAAGCTGTGGACCGATTCGCTGTTTGTCTTTCTTGAAAAGCTGTAACAGTAAGACTGTAGGGCTGTCAGATGTATTGTGATGTCATAATGCACTGACAATGCACAAAAGAGCGTTCATGGGTTTCATCCAATCAGAAAGCTTCTTTGGGTACATTGTGGTATCTGTCAGTGTACAGGTGGATTCCATGCCTACAATAGAGCGATGCCTTCAGTGAGCTTTGAATACCCCCCATTCTGCCCCAAGCAAAGGTTATTTATGGCCCTAGACACACTCACCTGGCCCAAAAATCTCCCTGCATGCTCTTTTAGCAAAAGGAAGACGGAAAACATCTCATCTTCTCGGCCAATCGCATTTCTGTTTCACTTTCTAAAGATAATGAGCTTTAGAAATGCGTCAGCCAATCAGATCGCTCCGTCTCTCAGCCACCGCAAGGTCTCGCAATGATATGAGGGGAATTCTCACTGTTATGAGAAACTTTAGTTCTTGTTTTTCGATTACTGTCAGTTCTTCTCTCATACCTTCATGAGGTACGCGAGGGCCCCTTTCAAGTCTCTCAACCTAGCGCAGCAAAACAGCCGGTGAGAAATCGGTTTTAAAGGCTAGTTTTTCCACGTTCCCCCATGTGATGCACAAAGCGCACCTGAGCCGTCAGATAGTGAGATAGATGTAAAGTCTCGTATGTGAGATTTGAAAATATACATCTCACCACAACACCCACATAATCGAACTCCTCATTAGAAGAAGCTAAAAATACACTTTATGGAGGCAGACCTACACAACCACGTGTTACCGTGTGCACCCACACACTTACAGTTCAGTGTGTGCATCGGCACAGATATAGGGACTTCCTGTGTGCATGTTGCTTGTTTTAAGGTTTCAGAGATAATATGTTGACCAGAACAATGTTAGGTATCCTTGTTGCACATTAGGGCTTTGAAACAAGGCAGGGCCAGCGAGGAATAGCCAGTATATGGATATAATAATGGAACAGAGGTGTTGTCATTAAATGTTTACTGACTGTGCAAGTGGTTTATGTCCTGCAAATATAAGCAGGTTGTTTTCTAATTCTGTTAGTGATCGAGGTCCCGGTATCTGAGATGCTGTAAATGAGGGTTGTGTTGAGGTTCATGCTTGTGTGAGGCTGGGTGAAGATCTGCTTATCTGATGCTCTGTGGGATACAACAGGAAAAGCTTAGTTTGTGTTTGTCGTTTTATTGACTGGACCCATTCGTTCATAAAAACTCGTCCCCGATACATATTAGCTGCTTAAAGTGAGAGTTCACCCCAAAATAATTTTTCCTTCATTTACTCACCATCATGTCATTCCAAACCTGTGACTTTTTTCTTCTAAGGAACATAGTTCCTCCATAGTTTTGGAGGCAGTTAAAATGAGTTGATAATGATAATTTCTGCAGAAGTACAATAGCGTATAGCTGTTGTAGAGTTACACTTCAGTCCTGTGGTCTTTAGCTGTTATTTTATATAATATTTAATCTGTTGCATGAAAATGTTACATTAAATACGTTCTAATAGATTTTTTGTGTATATATTGTGGAAAATTTGTTGTATGTAAATATAAAATGCATACATTTTTATGGTCCGTGAAAATGGGCAAGTGTAGTAAATTAGGTGAATGTTTAATTCTCCACACCTTTACAGGGTTCACATGAGAGTAAGGGGTTATGTTTACTGCCCCCTAGAGGACGGAGGTCATTTTCTCTTGAGCGCAGACTATCTTTCAATGTCCTGTTTCAACTAACAATTATAATCCTCATGAAACCTGACTCAAGTTCATGGCTCACGCTGAGAAATGAGTCACATCGTACATGGCTAGTCTCATAAAGTGCCAGGCGGCTCTGCAGCGGCCTCACTGAACA
The DNA here is from genome assembly GCA_036877545.1 of Yasuhikotakia modesta. Taxonomy (NCBI): domain Eukaryota; kingdom Metazoa; phylum Chordata; class Actinopteri; order Cypriniformes; family Botiidae; genus Yasuhikotakia; species Yasuhikotakia modesta. Next base: position 32,417 of record JBAJNP010004244.1, on the reverse strand, counting down.
TAGATCAAATTTTGCCTTCAGGAAAAAAGATAAAATGACTGTTCACTGTGAAATAATGACCTGTGTCTCCAGGTTTGGACTGGCGTGAGGAACAAAAATGGATGGGGCAGTTTCTACTGGAAATGCAAACAGTCACTTGACATTTCGAAAACAAATGCTAAGTGTTGCTACTATAGAACCATTTCCAGGGACGCGGAGATGGGCGGGATCATCTCGGAGGACAGCGGGAGCAGGGCGAGAGAGATAGAAGTGAACAGAGAGAGAGAGAGCGAGGGAGCGATGTGCGGTTGTGTGGTATCCTTGGGAAAGTTTGCAGCTCCTGTTGGATCTGGAGCTCAGCTGGGGACAAATATCACATGGAAACGAGAGGAAGCCTGCAGAAGTTCCGAGATCCTTGTGGAGGAATGTTTCACTTGTGGAAAATGTTTACAGCCGTTCGCCATCATTATACAGATGCCGTACACAGTTGAATTTCATCTTAGAAAATTGGTGTTGTCACTGATCAGGTGGTTAATTTGTGTAGTATAAAGAATATTTGACATGTTTCATCAAAGCTCTTTTTAGGCTGCAGTCGGTTCACTTGGCCGCCATCTTGGCAAACTCTCCGGTCTGCTATTTTGAAGTCACACAATTCTCTTTATAAAACTCCTACGTACTTGACTGGACTTGAATGCATTTATAAAACTGCTTCCCTTGTCTAAAATTGGACAACAAAAGAATCTTGTGTTGTATGTCTGTAACTGTATTTTAGTATTTTAGGTCCAACTAATGTGAATACACAGTAAAAAAGGTAATGATTGTATTGTGATTGTTCACAGTTATCTTATGTCTTTCCAAACCTGTGTGACTTCTTTACCTCAGAGGAAAACAGAAGATATTTTGAAGTTCGTTGGTAAACAAACATCATTGGCACCTTTTGAGTTCCATTGTATGGCCGCAAAACCACTGAGATATTTCTCAGAATGTCTTCATTGTGTTCCTTAGAAGAAAAAAGTCACAGGTTTGGAATGACATGATGGTGAGTAAATGAAGGAAAAATTATTTTGGGGTGAACTCTCACTTTAAGCAGCTAATATGTATTGGGGACGAGTTTTTATGAACGAATGGGTCCAGTCAATAAAACGACAAACACAAACTAAGCTTTTCCTGCTGTATCCCACAGAGCATCAGATAAGCAGATCTTCACCCAGCCTCACACAAGCATGAACCTCTGGGTCTTATCTGAGGAGCACTTGACCTCTGGCAAGTTCTGGGCACGGATTCCTTAAGAAGACGCTACCCGCTGTCACAGGGTTGCCAACCTTACAGCTTGGCTGGGTGAGCTTGGCACACCTGTGCCGTCATTGTACCACACAGCCACCATTATGAGGTTCACCTTAAGTCCATCTATTTTCAACACTCAATGGCTCTTCTGTTCTCTGTGGTTTATAATAGCCCCGCAGTTTGGATGACAGCGAGGTGTGGAAACAGTTATTGGAAATAGTTTTCCAGCGGGTGCCTCCGCCCGCTCCGAGGACTCGTGTGGATCCTGGGTCCGGAATTCGGATCCACGGGGGGTTTGTTTGTTGTTGTTTGCCATCTTGTTTGGTTGTTATCGTTATCGATGACCTCATGCCTTGTTGTCCGCAGATGTGCTGATGGTTAGGCCCAGCTAACATTCTCAAAACATTGGTTAAACATTCTGTTAAAGTGCTTTCAATGTTTTCAAAAAATGTTTCAGTAATGTTCTTACTGAACTTTTAGTAATGTTAGTAGAATGTTATATATCTTAAAGATGCCATTCTTGAGTAGTTAGGGAAACGTACTAAAAAAGTTGCAGAAAACAGTTGGAGTAACGTGTAACCAATCCTTAAATCATGTTTATGCAACGTCTAAAACTGGAATGTTGCTAGAAACTTTAAAATAACATTTTTAACGTTAAGGAAATGTTCTAAAATTGTTCTGTGGACGCTTGTGTGTCGAAACACAATGCAGTGGTTGAAAACTTTCTCGTTATTGTATTATCCCATTCAGGGAAAACCCCTTCCACTGTGCAGGCCTGAGATGATGAAATTTTTCCCTTCTCCTCGTGAATGTGTGTGTGAACGGTGTTACCGCTGTTTTTGCATGTCTTGGTGTCTTAGTTTCTCGGTGAGAGGTGTGTTGTTTCTGCAGCAGTTGACTCTCTCCTGATTACACCACTCTCTTGGAATTTGCCTCCTTGTACTTGGTGTGTGTGCACGCATACACACACACGCACACACACACACATGAAGGGGAGTTGGGTTCCCCCACAGCCCAGGGACTCAGAGAACTCCTCTGTTCTACCGCTGCTAACCAGGACCATTTGTTGCTGTATTTTTTCTCATCCAACATATTTTTTTTTCTTGCTTTCTTCCTCTTTTTTACCGCCCGCTCCCCTTCCTGTCTGGGTTATGGCAATTGTACATAATTTTGTGTTCGGGATACGTTGGACTGCAGGGAGAACGTGTGTGGTGTGTGTGTGTGTGTGTGGTGTGTGTGTTTGGGGGGGGGCTCTCCAGAGGCCGTGAGGGGGCTCGAATCAGCCTGATTGATGGGGGGGTGTCGCCTCTGTTCGCTCATCCATCACATACTTTATTTGGGTTTTAGAGAAGAGGAAAAGGAAAAGGGAGGCCAGAGGGGGGTCCCCACTCCTCCAAAAATATCAGACCGGTGAGCCCTCCATGTTTCTTCATCCCCCCCCAAGCCCGAGCAGGAACAGACGTCTTACCCTTGTGACCCAGAACCATTCAGCAGTCTCAGCGATGACAACAAAAGACAGATAAATGCGGCCCAGATAGATTTAGAGCAGATCGTGGAGCACGTTTCTGCTTTGTGAAACGCTCTATTCTTTGTTAGCTGTGAGGAGAAAAAGGCAGGACTGAGGGATTCTGGGATTGCTAGCGGTGTGTGTGTGGGGCTGAAGGTGTCTGCTTTGATGTCCTTTCACTCTGACCCCAACAGACAATGCTAGCTGTGACAATAGCGATAACCATGTGTGGTAAAACCACGTGTGTGTCTGGTAAAAATGGACCTAAAGGGAGAATGAGTGAAGTGTGACCCGTGGTGACCTTTACCTAGAATTTAACCCGTCTAGTTAGTGCACACAAACTGGGGTCTTATGTAGTGAACAGCCAGTCATGTTGCATTGAAACTCAAGGAACTCTCTGGTTAAAAATCTAACTAATAGTTTTTTTGAAAGCTTAGTGTTGCTTCAAAATGAATATTATTGTAATAATAGCTCAATTTTGATTTGCTTGTTTCATTTATATCAGATTGTCAATCTAACGTTTCATTTTAAATTTTATTGTATTCGGTTGCTGTTGCTGAAAAATTAACAGTCAAGTAACAGTTTTATTCGCTCGCTGTTTTTTTACCCTCATTTGCAGCTCAGCGATTTTTAACTGTGTGAGAGTTTATACACCTGCACATGTGTATTTACAGGAAACACAACAGAAATGTTTTCTATATTTCACATCTGTTTCAGAAGATGCCTCAGTGAATAATAATATTTCAACTGTTCAGCTCTATGATGCTACCATGAAACGGAAGCTACCAGTGCTGAAAACATCATGTGACGTTTAGTGAAGCTGCTTCCTGTTGACCTCTAAATTATTGCTTTTGTTGTGAATAATTAATCCGTATCGTTTTACTCTGCTGCCCTGAAATAGTGTTTTGTAAACTTTCATTGAAGTGTAATAAATAATTTTGCTTTTTGATTGTCAATCAACAGCGAAGTAGCTGGTTAGGCCTTGTTTTAAGCTGGCGTTTGCATAGTAGCGCAACTGTAATGTAACATAAACGTAACGTAACGCAACCTTTCCAGTCATTGGTATACAAGTAACAGGTGATTTAAATAACATGAGTGTCACAGATAATGTTTTTTATTTCAACTCAGAGGCATTTAATAGTTTTCGACTTCTGTCTTGGCCGTTCATATGAGCGTATCAGTGAGTCTGTATCACTCATGCTTGACTTGGTTAAAACAGAGGAAATAGATTTTAGTTTGAAATGCATCATTTACCCTCCGTCGAATGCTAGGAATGCACCCTTTGAACTGTCCAGGGCTTCACATTGGCACTTATGCTCCCATTTTCCTTTCATTCAATTGATTCTCCAGCCCTCTCTTTGTCAGGCAGTCTGATATTGTCAGCCAGCCAGCTTCATATCCATTTTGCATGCTTGTTAGAAAAAAAATTTTATGAATATTCAGGGCATTTCAACTAGCAAAAAAAGTAGGAAAGCTAGCAAGAAAAGTCGTAATTTAGCTTTGATATTGTTGTAAAGCGACTGCTAAGAGGTGTATACCGGCTACTGTAAGTGTACAGTACGGTACTGCATGGTTGCTAACTGTAAACGTCCGTCGCATGGACAGATTGGCAGCTTCTGATTAGCCACGGTGTGGGTTTGAGGGTCCCGTTCTGGGCCGGAGGGCGTCTGGTGCCGCTGAACCCCATGACTTCACAGCAGAGGGTCTCTCGGGAGAGACCGAATTACAAGAAGCTCAACATTTTCATCACCTGCTAAGTACAGTGTCAGTCAAAACAGCGTTGAGTTTTAGGAGAGGTGCATTAACGCAGTGCTTTAAAATTTAAACTATTTTGTCCCCTCACACAGGGCGTCTTTGTACATTTTGACATTTGAGGTCTTGCCATGTTTACAAATCTTATATTTGTAGTATATTTTTATAGTAATACATTTGTGTTTTTATGGTTTATATACACACATATATGATATATATGATAACATTTAACATTATAACATTTTTGCTTTTATATTGAAAAAGGATTGTTAAAAGTGAATTTTTGTTAAAATTACAGCTTTAGTTAGTTATAGAGATCAACCCTCATGTCAGGTTTCCCTCACTTTTGAAATCATTCCTGTGTCCCTTGTTGTTTATAAGACTAATGCTAATGTGCAAATGTTCCGCTATAGTGGGTCTGGACGCAATAAGGGCTCGTTCCTGTCCTCTCTCTGGTGAAACGGCGTAAGGTTGCGTTTGTTTTGTTGAATTATATTAATATGTCTTACGTAAGACACGACTCTCTGAAAGACTCAATGCATTGTTCGATACGGCCGTTTCGTAAATGCCATAAACTACAAGAATGTGACTTTGGCCTATAGCGAGTCAAAGAGCTCGGCTTATTTTTGGACCAGCTCTGAAGGGGCACTTGTTGCCTCTCCATCCTACGCTGTGCACCGTACCCTGAGCCTTCATTATTCCCATGCTCTTTTCCAGCTGCTTCCACAACATTCCGACCCCCCCCCTTCTGTAACCGTATCTCCAGAAGGCTGGAACTCTGGGAACTTGTGTGTTCATTGAGTAACTCTTGATGTTGTTCCTGCTCGTGTTGGTGTGCGGATGGCTCTGTTTTGATGACCTGGGATCAGTTTTAAGAGACTCGGGGTGGATGACTGTTCTCTGTAGAGGGACTGCTGATTCTGTTGTTTGTTAGTACGTGATGTCAGCGTGTTTAAGCTTCCGGTTCCCTGCGTGGAATGAGGTGATGTTGCAGCATTTATTGCCCCAGTAAATTTGCAAAGGTGCTAACTAAATTTGATATACATTAAAATATGATGTTCACCTAAACACTCAGCTTTGTTTAGCTGGTTAAACTAGCTTGCTGTGGTTAGTGAGAGACGCAAGTTTTGCACCAAAGTGCAGCATGCAAAAGTGGCGCGAGTCTTTAGCGGTGTTCACCCCTCAGTGAGGCTAGAATCGTCTGTGCTAATATTTAGCTGAATCCTGCACTTCAAACGAAACCTCACACGCCAGCTATAAACAACTTTTGACAACTTCCTGTCATATCGTGTATCAAAAGCTCGACTGCTGTATGGCTTGAGCTTGTGGCTAGGGAAGAGAATGCTAAACGCGGTCTTTATCCAAAATAACCGGGAGAGGTTAGGAGGCCATGTGCACTGCAGACTGCAGCAAACTGTCATTATCTGCAGCTTGTTATACGCATGGGCCGCTCGCGACACCCCGCAGGGCTCTGCTGCGCGTCGCCACACCAAAAATTTGGGATGAGTCACAAACACGAGCCACGCTGAGCTCTGGGAAACACCACCAGAGAGCCTTTAGCGCTCGTAACAGGAATATAAAGGGACAGGAAAGCAGCCCACATCACAGGCAGATGCTGCTGTGACTCACTGCCTCTGGGAGCGTGATGTCTATCCCATAATTCCTCTGGGTTTTTAGGCAGCATTGTTGAGAGTTTGCTTAACCATATTTCATGTCTATACGTACAAAGGCATAATTTTTTTAATAAAGTAAATAAAGTAAATCATTTTTTCAGTAGTAAAATTCAGGTTAAAAAATAGTAACATTTTAAGAAGCACTTACAAAAAAGGGCCAAAAGGTTTTTGGGCTGCTAAAAATGTCTTAGCAGTGACACAAAATACAGTAACAGAGTCTCTCGAACCTTGCAGCTCACTGTAACTCTTATATATCAGAAACTATTGAGAATTAGTGAGCGGCACAAAAGTGCATCAGCCAGTCACCAGATGGGAAATGTTTTAACAAAGCAATGCAAGAATGTTTCTGGTGAGCGCTGCATAAAGAGACCAGTGTAGTCGCTTGTGCTTTTGAACAATGCAGTGGGTGGGAAATCTTTGGCAACTGTATTTTAGACCTAATGTGTTGTGTGTGTTTTTATGTTACTGTATGTTGCTAATTATGGCACATAGATAAAACCAGACGTTGAGCATTTTTTTTACTGTTATCTAACAAAGTAATATCACATTTTTTAAAATTTTTTTTATTTAAATTTAATGATTTATACATATATAATTGTTCATTATATGGTATTCATCATTATACTTTTTTATCCTTATATACTATCTTTATTTGGCGATGGTTAAATGATTATGATTACAGTTCACTCCAAAATAATAATAATTTTTATTAATATATGTTGTTAAAAACCCGTCTAACTTTCTTTTTGTCTTTCTGTTTCTCGTGGCACAACATTTTAAAGAATCCAGACAGTGAAAGTAAACATGATCGAGGCTGTCGGATACTTACTGTACAACCTGTACTGTAAATTATTCTGATGTGTGGAACAACATGTGGGTGAGTTTTTGTTATTTGCATTTAAAAAGTTGTTACCGCACCATCAGTGTGACTCTATTACATTATTGGACGGTTTCATGACGATGTAATCTGAAATAGCAAGATGATTGGTCTATCTTTCTGTGTCCCCTTCATGCCCCTCTGTCCACGCTGGGCGCTGTTGATGGGTCTCGGGAGGGTTGGTGCTTTTCAGCCGAGGAGGAAATGAGTTTTTCCATGCTCCTACATGTCGGAATATTTATCACCCCCATCGCCAGGAACTGCAATGAGGGAAAATTGCTTGGCTTGGGATCTGTCACCAGAACCTCGAAGTATATGACAGAAAAGTGTTCAGTCAGTCCTCTGATCACCAGTAAAATGTGACCTTCTGCTTAACCGTGAGACCTAGCAAAGAGGCAGATAATATTATGTGAAGTTTAACCTGTAGCATTGCTTAACACGTGACTTTCGTTCATCCTCCACGCTGACGAATGAAACGGCTGAGATAGTTGTTGCGTTCTGGGTTTTTGCATTAACGCTTATTTCTGAACTTTTGTTTCTAACCTTTAGTTTTTGATTGTTAAGTTTTCCTTGGCAGTGCAGATAAAAGTGACTATTGTACTTTTGAATCTCTTTTGGAAATCGACCAGGACCCTTAATGAGGGCGGACCACCCATTAAAATATTGTCCTGGGTCTCATAAACTTTGGAAATGACCTTGGTCCTTAATTAGAGACAAATAATGGAACAATTCTTTTAGCAACATTTATTTAGGTGCTGTGTAAACTTATGTATAGTAGCTGTCGTTTAAATTGAGTCAATATGGCCGCTGTAACGAAGGAAGTCCCGCCCTCTAGTAGAAAGAGCCAATCGCTGTGAGAGGGGCTCTGAGCTACCTGACAGCTGCCCTAAGGTGTTGCAAATGTCTGTGGAGTGTGAAGTCTTTTCTTAAAGAGGCTTTGGTATAAATCATACACTACCCTTCAATAGTTATTTTGGCTCAGGGTACAAACTGATATTTCCTGAAATATTTAGCTGTGTTTGTTATTAAGTTTGAGCTGTGTTAGCGTTTGTTCCTGGTCTTTATGGACATTCGGCACATCAGCGACGCTAAATATAGCCTGAATGTCAGAGATGAGTCAGGAAAACATTGTGGAAACGTGTCCATCGATACAGGGGAAGTGTGTGATGTTCAGAATAACAAGAGAGCACCGACCAGATGCAGACATTACAGACAAACACACGCCATCAGGGAACAACATGCACACAGGTCAGTTCTTTCGTTCCAGGCAGGAATTACCTGGTTTTTAAAGGACATACAGCCTCTCCGGAGCTCTGGGAAAATGATGCGTTCCGCCAAGTGCCACGATCACCACCCAGGTCTATCCGGAGACAACAGCGCAGGCGACACGCGGATTCCAACAGGGCTATTCTTATCAGATTCCGGCTATGTTAATAGCAACCTCTTTGTCACATGCTAATGAAAAAACCTGAGCGTCAGAAATAGCCTCTGTTCAGGAAAGGGGAAAAAAATCGTGGCCCTGGCCCGGTTTGGGTGGAATCTGCATGGTGTGGACAGTTGATGTTTTGTTGCTATAACTCTCACACAAATATTTCACATGACTAAGAATCAGTTGCCACCGTCCAAACAAACGAACCCAGAGGACGATGTTAAGGCTCAGAGAGAGCAGAGGGAGTTCTCAGTTTTGTCTCAAAAACTTTGTCTCAGTTGTTTAGGCAGAAGTTGCTCAGGAGAGTTTGCTGAAATGTTAAGAGCAACTGAAACTTAATTGGAGACAGTTTGTGAGATTTCTGGATATTTTTAAAAGACTGTCTATGAGAAACAATTAAAAAATGATGAGATGTCACCAGTAATTTTGTTTAATATGGAAATGAGTAAATATGGAGTCTGTGTGCTTGAAGAGAAAAGGAACTTTCCATATGAAAAAAATACCTTTGAGATCTCTTTAATATCTCAGTTGCTTAGTTGTACTGTTATTGGGAGAAACGCTTTAAAAATCTTGTGTGTGTTTCTGTAGTTTCAGAAGAGATCTCAGCAGCATCTCTGGTGTTTGTATTGTGTGTGTTATGCGGCGTAGCGACGTTTGCCAGTCCACAGCAAAACGTACACCTGTAAGTCCTGTGGCACAACTTGGCAACTTCCTGTTACTGTTTTCATAGTATACTGCACCAAACAAACACAGCCACTGCCAGAACAAGCGTTCGAGTTAATGGCCTGGAACGTGCGCTTATCCCTGCCATCAGCTCAACAAAAGCCGTAATTATCTTCAAAATAAACTCAATCCCTTGATTGTTAGACAAATAATGCATTAAATAGTTCCAGATAAACCTTTCCTCCGTTGCAGAAGCCTCCGTGTAGACGCAGAGTTGCCGTTTTCTGTGGACCCGTAGACGGTTTGTTTCACCTCAAGTTGAGTTGAAAAATTGCAGATTTCTTTTCGTAACATGAGCTTTGTTTCTCTTTAGGAATACAAAAAATGAAACGGGCCGCTCTATAAAAAGACTGCTTTTGTATGACTCAGCATTGTCTGACCCGTGAGATTAACTTCATATAGGCCCAGACATTATTTTTGGCATTTTATTCTCCTCCCAGGCTGGCTGGAATTTCTCCAGGAAGGCCGGAGAAGCCTGGCACTCGCCTGCAGGCTGCAGCCAGACCTGGGCAGCTGGGATCTGGGGGAGTTCCCTGCGGTTCTGCAGCTCTCTGGCAGCGCTCGCGCCCCCGACCCCGTACCCCACACCCCGCCTGTTCCCGCTCCACCTTCTCCTGCCTTTAACTTTCAGCCAGCTTTACAACACAATACAGAGGAGCTCTGTGCTTCTGTACACCCACACACATACACACACACACACCAAATAAATGCGATTCAAATGCAGAAAACTGGTGGAAAAGTGCAGCGCCCCTCAGTTGCTCGATTTGGCTCCGTGCGGTTCTTGACACAGGCTTGCATAAGTTCCCTATTATTCATTGTTAGTGGCAAGACTCCTCAACACACTTTAGGGTTTATTCATCTGTAGAAAAAGTGTACTGTACTGAATATCAGCGCTGTGGAAACGGCCGCCCCCCTGTCCTTTCCGATTCAGCTGCTGAGGTAGATAAGTCTGTGACCAAGCACTGAATTCATCTCCATTGATCTGTCCATCATTATCTTGTTCTTATTTGTTCAGGTGGAGTTTTTGCACCCGGGGGTGTCACTGGCACCTGCAAGGAGCCGCGAGAGTTTTGGCTACGCAGGTAGCGAGTCCAACGCTGGCGCCACTAGCCCCGCCCACCTGCTGAAATTAAGCCCGCCAGCTCCCTCCCTATTGGTCGTCTGGGGTCCTCGAAAGCAAAAAAAAGTTGTAAAAAAGGAATTCCTTCTTAATGGTCCATGAAAGCTGTGATTCACCACTTATTTTTGTTTGAACCCTGGCGAATCTTTCCATATTACCTCAGCATTGTAGCCTTCAGAAAACCTATCCGTCACACTCCAGGGTTTGTTTTTGCACAGCCCTCCCCGATTCACGCTGTTCGGACGTGCTAGCTCAGAGAAATACTGTAGGCTAATCAATGGCCCAGACAGCTGGTCCAGATGGACGCTTGTCACCCGCAATGGAGGAAAACCATGACAACCGTTCTGAAGGACCGCTGGCGTTGGGGAGGTCAGTGCTCTGCTACGGACCCCCTCTATGAGCGACTCGCGGGTAAACAGCCTTAATAGGGAAGGACTGACAAACTTGGACTCTGTTCCTTTAAATAATTATGTTCATTGTTCTCCAGCTACTGTCAGTTATGGTCACAAGCTGTGTCATAGGCTCCCGTTTGTCTGACGCCTCCTACGACTGCCACTGGTGCTGTTGTGCCCTCACGGGTATCTGCTGGTGCCAGAACCGAGATGCCAGTTTGGTGACTCTGATGCCCTGAAAGTGACAAGAATGATTCAGCGACTGGGCGGCTGTTCTGCAGGGACAGTTAAATAAACTCAGTCAGTAGCAGGTTTCTGTCCTCTGAGGGCTGCAGTTTGATGAAGGTTTTGAAGTTTATCTCAGTGTGACAGGTGGTCTGGTGATTTTGGTGGCTTAAACGACAAGGACCGCCCACATAGACAGGAAGAGCTGCTTGACTGACATGTTAAGCAGTCAATCTGCACAGTTTATAGTTTATAGGTTTTGACTGATGAAGTAATTTTTTAAGTGTTAAAAATAGTGTGTATTATTGTTGTATTGAAAATCATGTACTTTGAGTAAAAATGTTGACTTTTGACATTTACCTGCTAATAGATAACGGACATACAGACAGATGTTTAGATGTAAAGATGCATATATAAATGGATGCATGATGTTTGGATGTTTAGATAGATGTATAAATGGATGCATAGATATGTAGAAGAATATGAAATGAAATCAGGTCAAGTGAAACTCATTTTTGGGTAAGATAATGTCATTTATTAACACAGTTTGTAGTGGAAAGATCTGGTTGAGACAGAGGTTTTGTGTTCACCGGGCATCAATATACGGTCTTTACTTCCACAAGTGGCTCATTTTAAACGCTGGTTTTACTACAGCTCTCTCATTCAGACAACACAATGTGGAATTAATTCATTGTCATTTTCTCTCTTTATTGAATGAAAGTCTGTTGCAGAGCTCAGACGGAATCTCAAACACGGAAAGCTCAAGAAAAGGAAGTCTTACAAGGAACATCTTCACTCCTCCTGGTTTTCTTCTCTTGTGTCTTTAATCTTGTCCAGAAATGTCTTCACGTTACTACTGCAGGAGTCACTCCCTGCCAAACAAGCGTGGGAACTGACCCGGCCCGTTCGGAGCAGTCAGATCTGAAGTCTGTAATAACAGAACCTCAATGACATCACAACGCGCCGTACGCCTCATCCAAATACCGGTGGCTAAGCGGAACACACACGCCGTGCCGCGCGATGGAGTCATGTGCTCTGTGTTTTCTTTTTTCCTGTGTTTTCCAACTCGGAGCGCAAGCGGCTGTCGGGATTTAGAAAGAAAAAGACCACGGGGCCTCCGTGAGGGTCGGCCTCAACTGTAAATGTCAGAAACTGAACGCAGGCCTTCGTAACAAAGCGGAATCTGATATAATTTACCCCAGGCCGGGGCGTTTGATCTCCGCGTGCCTGTCAGGGCCGTAGAGCGGCGCCGGTGCAGCTCGCAGTCGACAGCGCTGAAGTTTATATTCTGACGTCATGCGCACAGAAAAGCGTTCGCATGTGTGGGTTGACATTTTTAAAATCGTGGACTGAATATAAGTGTTGTCGATTTCTTTTCATGCTTCCTGCATAAACACAGACATATTTAGTTACCGCCAAGGACTCCCTTAATGCAAAACACTGGCGTGCCTCGTTCCCTATTGGCCAGGCTAGGCATCCTAAATGTTAGCATAGCTTTTGTATAATGATCTATAGAGCTAATCAAACAGAGAGCACAGAATTGACTCAGCCTGTCATCTTTGATTTTGGTGTTGTTGTTGGATCTACGGCGTAGCAGTCAGATAAGACGAGCAATATTTATTGTATAGAAATATAACACAAGCATCTTGCATATCATGCATAGTTTGATGCATATCAAATGGTTTTTCAATGTAGTTGAGTCAACGTATCTGATTTCGTGTTTGTAATTTAATCAGTGTTGTGTAAACAGATTCATAATGTTTCTCTCGTGTGCACAAGGTTCCACAGCAAGCAGAAATTCCTTCATATTTTTTTTTTTACAGTAGTTGACCATTGTTTACAGTTTGGTTTTGGAAAGTTGTACAGAAACTCCGGCATCTGTCTTTTAATGGAAGTCATTTCAGCGTTCTTCCTCTTAGGAGGCGTTTGAAGTCTCTCAGCTCTATAATCGCTCGGTGACCACCGCTCCTATAGTTAGCACGCTAGTGCACGTGTGAATTTAACTGCAGCTCAAAGATCTCCGCACTGGAGATTATATGAAACAATTCCACGTTCGTAACGATTTACATATGACATCCTCAAAACCCCATTATCTGCTACAGGAAATTCCCAAAGCGTAAGATAATTACAATAATTTGGAACTTATGGTTGCTGTTGTCTTAAAGCGCTGGTTTATCTCCTGGTGAAACCGAGCCCTCGCTGAGGCCAGAGCACCGATCTGCTGTGTGGCCGATGCATTTTAAGTACCTTTAAATTACAGGTCTATAGGAAATGATGAGCTAAATACATGCACAGTTCTCTTGCGAATATAGTAACATGTGATATTTGAAACACTCAAATATTTGATGCACACGGCTGTGCTAGTTGTCGCAGAAGCAGCGTTAGATTAGCATGATAATTGTGTTGAACTCCCACATGCAAGATTTGGAAAACCGCACATTTTTGAAGATTTTTGACAATTTGATATTGGTTAATAGAGGTAAAATCTGTTAAGATTTGTTTTTGAGTATCATAAAAATGTATTTGTGTTAAATAAAGTGCAGTAAGAGTGTCTGGTTTACATTGAGGAAAACTTTAAAACTAATTTCTCTGCAGCTTATTAACAGTTTTCCTGTGCCAAGTAAAATTTGCTGTTTCCGTTCGCAAAGTGACAAAGGCAGCCAACTGACTGCTCTGTGCCACACCGGACCACCTTTGAAGCCCCCGTCCTGTGGCTGAAATACCTTTGTATCGCATTACAACCTACTGGACCAGTACAGCCAGCCAGTCCTGTGATTAACCAGGTTAGCTGCAAATGTTTGTCTTTCACTTTGAGGTATACCTGTTTTTTCGGTTTGTGCCATGCTTCTTTGAAAAGAAAGAAGACAAAAAGTAGGTTTTTGTGTGGGTGAACGATAGAGTTTGTAGCTGTTAAGACCAGATGCATTTAAGTCTAAAAGATTAATGTGTTACCTCTTTAATTCAAAATTAATTCAACAGGAACCAATCACAGTCTGTTGTTTGTCTTACATTAATGATCCATTTTTACCGCATGTAACACTAAACAAAACTTGTAATATACGTGAGAAATGTACATGCACGCAAAAGCTTAGATTAGGGATGTCGAACCTGTATGTTTAAGAACCGGTCTGCATTAAATACGGTCTCAATTTGTTTAACCTAAATCAGTAGACAGAAAACAGTTTGTTTTTGTTGAGTGTGGGTCTGTGCACTAAATCAATCTGTTTAAGTTGCTCTGCTGAGAAGCCCATAGAAGCCACAATTATTTTTCCTTGCTAGTTACTAATTGACCGGTCCTGTGCAGTCTGTGTTGATGGGGACGCATGAGGCTCGTATGTGACTGTAGCAGTCTATCGCTCATGGAGGTGGGCTCCATTTGCTAGCATTTAGCATGAAGGCCAACGGGCGCTAAGCACACGCTGGGGGGCGGCTTGAACAAATCACGACTGAAGGGGTGCTCGCTTTCCCGCTATTTCCACTTACAATGTGGTTGTATTTGTATTGATGCCAGTGAGAAGTACAGCGATGCTCTATCCCTGTTCTGATGGTGGACTTTCAACTGCTATGGTTGTTGTGTGTTTCACAAGAGTGGTAATCCATACAGACACATTGAAGCACGACCCACAACGCAATTGCGATGCTCCACTTCAGGACGCCATACAAGGTCTGACGTGATTTCTGTCAACTGTAACCTCGCGATAACGGTTTAGCTCAGAGCGACTGTTTGAGAACCCAGGGAACATTAATTGGACCGGTTCACACGAGAAGGATTCGAGTTCCCAGCTCTCAAAAGGCTTGTTTATTTAATGTCAAAGTAGTTTCATTACTTTCGCCCATTGGCAAAAATTATGTCAGTCCACTGATATTTCAGTCCGGTGTGTTTGCTGAAGGAGTTAGACGTTGATTAGTTTAGCATTATGTAACCGGGAACAATGAAAGAGAGTGACACCACGAGACCTCGTGGAAAACTTTTCTCCTTCTGAAGGTTTGCCAGGCTTTCAGCTGAGTGTGTGGAAGTTAAAGAGCCAAGAGTTATATTAGAGCTGCGAGAAGATGCACTTTACCCTAGATGTTTGTATGAACAGCGTCATGCAGTTGGAGTCAGTCAGTTTTTCATTAAAGGTTTGTGTGCGCCGGTCGGCGAGGACACAGGTGAGCTCAGGTGTTAGTGACCAAGGTCCTCTGATAACTCTGTTAGTTAACTCTGGTTATGCATAATTAGCCCTCATAAACCAAAATACCTAATTGTTTATTGTTTTTAAAGAGACAATAATGTAACCCTTTAACTTTGGTACTAAAGATAGAAGGTCACCTGTGTGTGTGTGTGTGTGTGTATGAGAGAGAGTGTTTGTGTGTGTGTGTGTGTGTGTGAGTGTTTGTGTGTGTGAGTGTTTGTGTGTGTGGGTTTGTGTGTGAGTGTGTGTGTGTGTGTGTCTGTGTGAGAGAGAGAGTGTGTGTGTGTGTTTGTATTTGTGGGTAAGACCCTTAGACTTTCAGACTCATAGCCGATCTTGACCCAGTTTACTTTGCCCTTAATGACCCCGATAGTTGCGTTCCTCTTTATCCGCCCCACCCAAGGACAGCCCGGCCCAGCAGATGTTATGGATCTGGACGCCGTAGCCGTGCCAGTCGTGTGCCAGCCTTTCTGGCCGTGGCACCAAAATGGGCATTTGGGGGGCATCTGGGGGGCATCTGTCACCAATGCCCGGCTGACTTTAATGTTATTTAAATTTTCATTAAATCATTTTGAAACGGCCTCCCTGTCGCTGATGTCCCTCCTGTTACTCAAACAGGGCTGAAGTTATGTGTCAGTTATCTTCTCTCTGGTAAGGTGCCCTTGTAGCTTCATATAGCTCAGCTCTAAAGCAGCGCTCATTGATAAGGCTAATGTCTCTGATAGCCACTACGCTTTCATGTCCCCGAACACAACAGCCGGCATCCTTTCATGTTGTTTTCCCAAGCCAAGGACAGACAGGCGGCCACGCGGGACTCAACTGGTTAATCAGTAATCGCTAACTTGTTGAGTTCAGCCGTTTTTAAGATGGACTAATTCTCTCTTTTCGGTCATCTTTTTAGATCTTTAACACAAAGAAAATCTCTTTTCTGTCTCCTTGTTTTTTTTTTTTAAAGCAGCTTATTTTAAAGTTTGTCTGTATTGTGGATTGTGTTTGTGTGTGTGTCACAGACAGACAGATCTTTTATATAAAAAATAAGGATATAATTCTTTCACTCTTTTTCCCCATGTTTGTAAAATCACCTTGATTAAATTTAAGCCAGTGCAGATATATCACAAGTTTAAAATACAGATGGAGTTTGTTTTTTCAGTTTATTGCCCAGTCATTCAAGCAGTTTGGAAGAGACAGAATTCTCTCTTCTTCTCCCAGTTTTCCCGCTGCCACCTGCCCTGTCTCCCACCCCTCTGCTGTCTCATCTCTGCTCTCTTCTTCCCCGTCTCCCCCTTTTCCTTCTCTCTCGCCGGTCTCTCCTGTCCATCCGTAGAGCAACTGTTTGTCTGTGAGGATGAAGGCCGGCCTCACGCAGCAGACACATGGTGCTAAATTAAAACATTATTACCACTTTATGATTTTATTTAACGTACGCCAAAGAAAACTGATTACACGTCTGCCTCGCAACAAAAGAGGAGTCGTCTTCGCGGTCTGGATTTCTCTTTTGGATCCGAGGTTTGATCCGTTTCAGAAATGGACTTGCTGAACCCTGGAGCGTCAAGCTGAGCGCCGCGCTGTTAAATCGCTCCTCAGATCGGCTAGCTGGTTTTCTTGATGATAGTCCAGGGCGTTGGTGATTTATCTTGTTGGAGGGTGGAGAACCCTGGACCAGACAACATCTGCAATAGTTTCCCACCCACCGTTATGGTCATATTGTCATATGGTCCTTCCAGACTGAAGTGTAGCGTGATCGTCTAACGCAGAACTAACACACAGAGTGCCAGACAAATGATTAAATCTGTTATTTTACGGTTTGTACCAACATTTCTCAGTTGTAGCTGGGTAATTCATGTTTTTCAGCAATCTGGCAAAGTTGTTTGTTTGTTTGTTTGTTTGTTTGTTTGTAAAAATTATGCAATTTTAGGAAGTGCACTAATTTTCTAACCAGTTTAAGAGATTTGCTTACATACTTAAAACATAAAAGGGTTTTGCTTTTTATTTTGAAGTTTGCGCTTGTATTAAAATAAGCGCTTGTCGTCTCAGCCACGCTGTGGTGCTCATATGGGCGATTCAGGTTTAAATTCAGCTGGTAACGTTTTAAAAACCAAAGGGAAAAAGCATAACACAGAAATGAATGTTTCTCTGTGCATTAATTCTCAATAGTTTGAACCAATCAGTGCAGGTCAGAATATTCGCGCTTGTGTCTCTATTTCTGTCCCAGTTTCTATTTGTCATTTTCTATCTGTTGTGGACTGAAAACACTGACCTGTGTGCAGATCCCACCTCTTTTAGTTGCAAAGGTCAGGGAAGAGCTAGGGAGGCGGCCGGCCGTTTGTAGTGGCTGCCAGCGGCAAACTGCAAGTCAGAAACCTCTGGGCAAAGGGCAGCAGTCACTGCTAATAAACTGCTGGAAAAAACGTCATTCGGAGAACGCTTCCTTTTTAGGGCTCAACACACAGCGAGGTTAAAGCGACAGGCCTCAGATCTGACCTGATGACTTGTCACTCTTGTGTCTGTATGTTTTTGATTAGATTGTATGTTTCAAAACTCAGCGGTTATTTTTAGGTGTTTTCAAAATTGATGCTATTTGTAAGGGATTGTGTTTTGGTTACCTGTATGAAAAGAGTATTAATTTTCGTTTACCTGTATTAGTAAAGGACATTGCACAATAAGTCTGGATTTAAGACACAGATCTTAGTTTTTGCATGTTTTGAATGTTTCAGATTTATTGAGTTCTCCTCAGTCTCCTCTCATGAACTTTAAAGTTACGTTCTGAGTGTAAAACCAGTTTTTATATCATTTTTTTATATCATACCATTTTATATCACTTACGATTAGGTGTGATTTCACAACTGATTTCAGTGTGGAAATTAAAGTGATGGCATTTCAAAAAACAAACACATTCTGTGCAGCAGGTGGCAAAAGCTGCTCCGACAGGTTGAACGCACTTCCTGTGCGGGTTGTTTTCTGACAGGAAGTCGAACGCACAGGTGATTCTCTGCTGTCTTACACGAACTTCCATGTTCTCTGTTATTCAGATTCATTGTCTGATTGGGTCTGTTTCGGTAATGAAAGCAAGCCTGTCTGGTGTTCCTCATGTTGTCTTCCAGGTTGTTGGTTTGTGGCTCATCGTAGCTGCAGGCTGTGAAACTTTGATGTGTTTGAGGAAATGACTTGAGCATTTAAGCATTGTTATCTAATTTTTACCCCTCAGACGTCCTCATAAAGTTGCCCACAATACCAGAGGGGCAGTAAGATAAGATGCAGACACCCAGGCTTCCTAAAGTAGTCGAGAAACTTGGTGCATGGTGTCTGGTGATTTAGTCTTGACGCATTGCATTGTGGAAAAGAGCGTACTGCAAAAATAGTTGCAGTATAATAGTATGCTAGCATGCTAATCTAATTTTTCTATGGCCCGCCCCCTTTTTTAATGTGATGACCTCATGCAACGTGACCTTTTGTTGACATTTGTTGGAATTTCATTTTAGGATCATGAGAAAAGAGACAAACAGACTGTTTGAATGTTTTGTGGTCTGGGTTTTAAAACAGATCTCATTTATCCCGCACAGCCCCCGAATCACAATAATTCATAATTACCGCTAATTCATTTCCTCAATGCTAGCACATTTTTCCTTTCTGCAACCGAGAATTCACATGGAAGGGATTATGCGTTATATCGGGGGGACGCTTGTAGGTAGTTCAGAGTTAATGAGTGATTGCATGAAGCGTTCGGATGCACCAAAACCCAATGGAATATCTGGCAACGTGTCTGTAACAGAGATTGTAGCGTCATCAAATGGTTTTCAACACTTCCTTTGCACTCCAGTGAATTGCACAACAAAAACCAAAACACAGGCTCTGTCCAACTCTGAGAAATGTTCCAAAAAGTGCATCCTAAGGAAAAGAGGGAATGGATCTAATTTAGAGCGGAGGAAGTCATGGTTTTAGTCATGGTTCTAAATGGAGACGTGCTTTAGGAAGTTCCACCCAAAATAAAGAAGTTGTTTCTACACAATTGTGTTGCGTTGGGATATTTCTCACTGCATGTGGAGTTTGTGCATTTTGGAGATTGAAAGAGTCAGTTATAAAGTTAAAGCTTATAAAATGTGCATGTTGGAATCTTTTATGATCTGCACGCTGTTACTCATGGTTCAGTAAATTAATCTGTATGTGATTGTTTTCAGTTGTGGTGTTTTCAGCTGTACGTTACTTGAACGTTTCTTGTGTGTTTAAAGTGGTTTGGAGCCGCCTCGGATGCAGTTTGATCAGTAGCTGGACGTGAGTTAGCGCAAGTCAATCACCGAACTGCATTTACCCCCCGTGACTGAACGTGAGCCTGGCGTTACATATGGCAGATAATATTTTACGTTGTTCTAACGTTATGTTCCGTGCAAAGCAAGAACGAGCAGAAAACACTCTTCCCTAAAAAGCAGAAAATTTGTCAATTAAAACACTCACATTAACACATTTTGCCATCAAGGGGGATATATTTTGCACGCCACACTAGGAGATGACGATACGGAGGAGTCTCATGTGTAAGACCTGCTTGTTTCATAAATTCATAAGCTCTGTGGCGCGGCTGGATCGGGAGAGCTGCGTTTTACAGGACGCGCGTTAAATAAAGCTCCTGTTTCAAGATTTAACGCCAGAAAACACCTCCAGACTTTGTGCTCCGGTGGAACTTTGAGGTACTCAGGGGCCACTTCCGGAGAGCTCATTTTAAAAGAGCGCTACCCCTTTTTTCCCATGCACCACTGCCGGGTGGGTAACCAGACACAGATGGTACCTGTTACCAGCACAAACCTCGCTTGTTTTCCTTTGTTTGAATTCAAACCCCGGCGGTGGTAAGAGGGAACATGAATCAGAAGTGCGTAAGTCGAAAGGTAGTTGGCGACCCGTGAACAGACGATGGCTGTTAAAGAGGATGGGGTGTGTTTATCTGATGATGGGATGTGGTGGTTCAATATCCTACCTGGTTTCCGTTTTAGTTAGTTTTATATTTTTAAATCTTCGTACCCCAAAGATTTGATTAGCAACAATTCTGTTATTGTACATTGTAGGTTGTGAGTACCTGTATGGCTCACGCAGGCATGAATGACAGCGTTAAGGGGAAGGAAGAGGTTTGCAGTCAGATTTTTTAAAAAACTTAAATAGATAAAACATGCAATACTTCAGGTATTATGGTACAAACTCAAAAAGCTGTTTCTTTAGCTTCTCTAACTTAACGTGCCACATGAAATCTGTTTCTAGTTTGTGAACAAGCCCAGAGGAAGCCTCAGACACTTCAGTGAGACTTCAGTGAGAGTCTAAATGGTCTGTATTGGTGAGACTCTATTCTCTATCTGTATTGGTGAGATTTTCTGAGAACCCATTGAGCATTTTAATGAAAACAAAACAGCTTCAAGTTTAGTGGGAAGTTTAAACACTCATAAAGTCGCAAGCTTAGATCAGCGCTACTTAGAAGTTCCCTCTGATATCATTTGATCTGAGAATGAATCATACAGGGACCCCTCACATTGCTCGTGGATGTCCACTTATAAGTCTGCTTTGCATTAAGGGCATCAAATCTGTCAAAGCAACTGTCTGTCTTGGTTATTTTATTATCCTGAATTTATTAGAACACAAATCTTGTCTTCCTGTAGCTCATCTGGCAGAGCATTGCGTTTGCAGCGCGAAGGTTGGGGGTTCGATTCTCAGGGAATAGATTAATACTTACAGATTAACTGTACACTTTGAAGTCACTTTGGATGTAAATGTGTTGTCGCTCATTTCCCTTAGTTTACAGTAACTTACCGGAGCCACCTTATCCCTCATGTGGTATTAGGAATCATCTGGACACGACTGAGATCTCAAGAGGTACAATGTGTTTGTGGTGTTGCGTTTCCTAGTTGAGGCGGTCACATTCCTCGTTCCCAGTCCTCTATTGAAGCTGATAAGGCTCACCGCGAGCTCCGGAGGGGCCGTTTGTGCACAAACAGCGGTGCGAAAGGGTGCCAGCGGAAACAAGACAAGCCGTCCAGCCGATAAGATTACGTGACCCTCACCTTTATCAGACC
>JBAJNP010004244.1:0-11219 GCA_036877545.1 Yasuhikotakia modesta | reverse complement strand
GGGGGGGTTAACGAGTGCGATCGTAGCGTCTGTTCGTGAAGCCGCGCGGTGTGGGAAACTGGACTCTGTGATACCATGAGAGATGGCAGATAGTGGCAGGAATTGTGGGTAGTTTGAGCACGGGTGGTATTGGGATTGTATTAGAGGTAAAATTATGAAGTTTTTAAATATTTTTTGTAGATTCTGACTCTAGAAGCTCTAGATTCTAGAAGCTGTAGAAAAACTTAAAAAACTAAAATTTACCTCAACAAAGTACAATGGGGTGTGATTATTATTTTAAATAAATTTGTCTTCATTAATGCAGTTTTAGTTTCTAGATTTTATTGTGCTGTGTTTGTGTAGCTGAATTGCTTTAATTTTATTGAATTAGAATTGTTATAGAAACACGCTATAAATTTAATTTGAAACGCATAATTATGTGTCAGAATCGGTGTGAATCGGATGTTAAAATTCCCCCTGGTTATTTTTGCTCTTGCTCTGCGTACATGATTGAATCATACGTAGTTTCAAAATTATCAATAGTTAAAGAGCTGCTGTAAAGAGTGTTTCTGTTTGCTGGCGTTTGTAGATTTGTGTTTTCTGTTTCCGTTCCAGTTTTAAGTTTTAACAAATTCCGATTCTTCATTATAGCGCTTCAGTTATCAGACTTTTGATGCTAATATCCAATAAATCTGTTTGTGACAGTAACATAAATTACTTTAAGCAAGATGTTTTATTGACATTTATTATTATTTTAGATAACTGTTGTCATTTAGATTATATTATTTATGTCAGCTGTATGTTTTATCAGTGCTAGTTTGTGGTCTAATATCCTGCCTGTCTTTTTCTTTACATGCGCGCACACACAAACACACACACACACACACACATTTACTTATTATGTAAATGGACACTTTAAATAGACTTCAACCTTTTTTTACAGAAAGGTGAAAGTGTTATATTTTTAAAAATAAAACAAATAAAGAGGTTTTGCTCAGATTTGTCAAATTTTGGGTACAAATAATTTGTCCCAATGTATGGTTAGCAAACCCACATCACACAAACAGCAATCAGTTCGTTTTTGGACACTTTGTTTCTTATTCCTAGTTAAGAGATAAACACACCTTTCCGGTCTCTCACTCCTCCTTCATTCAGTCACACATACACACCCAAACAGAATCATTTGTGCACCGCTAATGTCATAGTGAAATTGTCACCTCCCTTTTTCCTGTTTCTTTCTTCTCTCCCTTTTCTAACAGATCAGGACTGACTGATGTGACTGTTGTGGCGCTGCCGCCTTTCACCCATAGAGGGTGCAAACTAAACAAACTCTGTTTTCCTGCACTTACACTCAGCAGAGAAAAGCTACTGTATGTCTGCTAGTTTACTGGATGCTGTGTACAGTAAATACAGTAGTGATGGTTGGATGGATCTAATGATTGATGTGAGAACTCAGAACGTTTTTCTAACGTTTCTGTCCGGTAATTTAGAAAGTTTTAGAACTACTCTGATGTTTTTAAACACTTATTTTATGTACTTTTTTATTCTGTAATGTTTCTTAAACAATTAAGGGAAAAGTTTTTGTGAGAATATATTTTCAGTTGGATTATTCTACTAATGTTACTGCAAAATGTTTTTTTAGTAGTTTTGGGAGAACTTTTAGAGAACGTTTGCCAGCAGAACCAGTGAGCCGGGCAGGTTATTGTATATAGAGACACAAACGTTTCTGCATGCTAGACATTTGTGTGTTTCAGCAATTATCTTTGCATCTTATTGTGTGAATTCAGCCTTTCAGATCTCTGTAAATCTCACCTGTCTTTCGCACCTGAAGCAACAATGTTTAATGTCATTACCTCCAGGTCCCCTGGGCTGTTAGCAGTTACTTCCCATTGCTAACATGCTAATTCCCAACCAATCAGATACCAGGAAACGCTTCTGTTGTGCGAACAAAACTTTCTTTCTGCCAGCAATTAAAGTTTAATAAAAAGCTATTTTGGGCTGAAAATCAGGCAGATTCTTTAATAAATATAGAATCAGGGAAGAAAATTCATCATGGAGGGTTGATGGAAAAATGAAGTTTAACTAAAGAGACATTTAAAGAATGTTTTGCCTGAATTCCTGTAATTTAGTCCATTAAAGAGGAATAGTTTAACTTTTGGGAGTTTTTTGGGATTCAGTTTGATGTTAGAATGCTCTTCATAGCACATTATAAAACATATATTTCCGATTCTTGGATGTTCATTGGTCAACATATAAACATATTGGTCCTGCCATGATATAAAAAATACTGTTTAGTAACAGCTGTGGTGAAAAATACCTGTTTTTAACTTTTTATTTTACTGCTCAACATTAGACAGTCATCTAACAGGAAACGTTCTCAGAATGTTGTCTATTCTTCAAAGGTATCAAGGAATTCTTGCAGTAATGTTAGTAGAACGTTTCTTTAACGTTATATGATGTATATCAGAAACTTTTTAAGTGGAACATTTTAAAACTTTAAAGGATTAAAAAAAAAAACTTTAGGATTAAAAATGTTTGAATAATGTTTTTATAACATGTAGCTCAACCTGTATTCGATTGCTGTACTGCTTTGTGTGTGTGTTTGTGTGTGTTGGGTTCCACAGTTCAACTTATAGAACAACTCGCTAGCAACACCAAGGTCATGGGTTCTGTTCCAAGGGAAGACACGTTCCAATGCTGAATGCGCTGTCTGTCTCTGGATGTACCTGGTAAATGCATATATGCAAATTTGTACTCAGCGTGTTAGTTTTCCCACAAAAGCTACCGTTAAATACATGTCACTTTAGTAACATTTTACAGGAGCACTGTATGGCTAAACTGATAGAGCGTGTGTTAGCAGTGTAAAGGTTGTGGGTTTGAAACCCAGGGGAAACGCAGATAAAATGCACAACTTAGATGCACTGTAAGTTGCTTGAGATAAAAGTGTGCCAAAGGAATAGTTGTAAAATCAGAAACGCATTTACTGCAGCGTAATCTTTCCAGAAGAATTTGAGTCGCGGGTGCGAGCATCTCGGCAGCAACATGACACCAGCAGACGAGGATAAAGGAGCTTTTCAGTGAGCGCAGATCAGGATATAATGAAGTCAACACACTGAAATGAAATGCGTTATAAGACTGACGAACTGGCTGAGGAAACAACGTGATTGGTTGCGTTTGGCATGCTGGCTTAAATACCAGCCACTTCCTGTGAGCTTCAATGCTCTCGACTGTCCGCTGGTTTAATGGGACAGTAATTGTGTGTGTGTGTGTGTGTGTGTGTAGTGCTTTCCTCATGTTTTGCGTGCGTTTGCGTCACGTTGCAGATGTTTGAACATCTACGTCCTCCAGTTTTCAGACGCAGATGTTTTAGGTGTCCAGTTTGCTGGAATATATTCATTTGATATTTCATGGGCTGTAGTTAGTGCTTAATTTCCACATCAGATGCTTTGTTGTTTATGCTAATTAGTACATAAACGTACCACATATTGATTGATTGTCCACTAAATATAATATTGGACGTTTGTTTTAGAGTCTCTGGTGGTTGTTTTGTTGCAGTTATAATGTTTAATATTTAGATAACGTGAAATTATTTGTTTGACATTATTTTGTGGTAAACTGACAAACTGATCAAAGTTTAAGATTTAGTTTAGCTGTTTTGAGACCTGACACTTTTCATAACAATATTCTTTAGTTTTACTAAATAACTGCCGGTTACTCCACCATAAAATAACAAACGATTTTAGTTTGGATGCCTTTAAGTGTTTTCCAGTGGTTTTGGAAAACCCGTCCTGATCGGATCACGGCCGGTCCAGAATTCTTCCAGTCTGCTCTGTGTGTCAATCTGAAATCCACAGAGGTGTTCGACTCCTGCAGGTGACGAATTTGGCCGTAGGCCGGCACTGTACTGGTGGGCCGGGAGGAGGCGTCCCACCGAGGACAGTCGTGGGTCGGTAGGAGGTGTTCTGATAAGGGGGCGGGGGGGTGTATGGATTGGCCACAGCTGCAGGACGAGTGGTCAGCATAACCGACAGCTGAAGAATGGAAAGGAAATGACTAAAATAAACTGCTTGTGATGTGTGCGGCCTCGTTCTGAGAGCACCGCGGCGCTGCAGCTAACACATCTGGCCCGCGAGACACACGCCCTGTTGACGTAACCGGCATAAATATTTAAAGCGGTGCGAAGGTCGGAGGGTTGATTCGTGCCGTCCGGCAGTGTGAGAAAAGTTTGTGCAGTGCGATGTCAGAAATTAGGAGAACGGTGTGGGTCGGGTAGAACTGTAGCATAATGTTAAAATGTTTATGTTGTTGTTTTGATGAGAGGCCTAATTTTTCGAAAGCAAATTTATGTGGATTTAAATAAACTTGAGAAAAATGAGACAAATACACTTGGTTAAAAACCAAATACTTAATTGAAAAGTTAATTTATGACACAGGTGCAGCGTGAGACGAGATCTGGAAACGCAGTACTGTACAGCCTCCACGTGAACACACACGCATGTAAAGCGCCCGGTCATGGTTCATTGGGAATGCTCTTTGATACGCTCGGATCATGAGTCAGCAGCTAGGGATGAGCTCGGAAGCGGACACACACACACACACACACGTATAAACAGGAGTGTTTCATATAATCCAGAGCAGGTCACTGGGACTCCGTGGGAAAGGTTACAAGTTCTGTTTGCCTTAACCATTGTCAACAAGTTCCACTCAACGCGCAGCTCATCGCGTCATGCCGTACGGCCACAGCGCTGGGAAGCACCTAGCATCTCTGAGCTGTTTGTTTAACCAGTGCCTCAGTGGCCTAGAAATGTCAAACCACTGTCCCTAATGCTTCGAGAGGGCCGTCAGTTTACCGCTATCAGTCTCAAACTGAAACCGTGTACTGTATACGTTCTGTGTAGCGGCTCTCACACTGCGGATCAGTTTGAGGCAGATTTACAGAAAACGTGTGTGTCTGTGTTATCAGGTGACATCAGAAAGAAAAGCTTTAAGATTATAATGCGATTATCATAAATGCATTTAATCAAAATTACTATGCAAAAATGTGATCGTAACTATTGCAATATATGGAAAGTTTTTACGTTTGGCACCAGTTGTGTTTATTGGTACTTGTGAGCTGTAGATGTGTATGTTTCTTTAGCTAAAGATTTGAAAACAAATTCTCACTTAACTACAGTAGCCAACTAGCCAGAGCAGGTCACATGACTTGGCGTAGCAAGCTCAGTTTATAGCCATAGCAACAGTAAAGGATTTCGCCAGGGCGAAACTTTACAAAGTCATTTATAAAAACTGAATGGCAAACGTACGTATTGATTATGTCATTGAATATTTTTAGGCATGGCTAGCTATGCTAGGGACTTTACAGAATGTGTTGTTTTAAGACGAGGCCTGACAGGATGAGTGTCAAAAATGACCTTTAGGAACTGTCAAAAAAGCGTCTCTGTCCCTTTAAAGAAATTGTATGATTAGCAAACTTTACATGCGATATAATTTCCAGGTCTCAGGATCCCCCCCCCCCCCCGACATTTGACCTTGTCTCTTCCGTCTGCCAATGAGGTCTGACAACAGTTCCCTTTACACAAAACAGCGTCTGACCCCGGCCCTGTGAGTGTGTGTTTCATGTGGAATCAAGCTGAACTGAGGGGCCACAAGCAGTTCTTTGTGGAACAGAGGTAGCTGGGTGCTGCCCAAAGCAGCCATGCAGCTGTTCGGCAATGACAGCCGCTTTAGTTTCTCGTCCTGTGTGTGTGTTCTTGTGACGGTTTGTGGTCTTGTTAATTGAGAGCGGACAGTTTATTGATGCGCTGACGTCACGGTAAAGACACAAATTGCTTCGAATTACCCTGTGGACTCGGTCCGAGCGCTTGTGTCAAAGTTCTGCTAGGGCTCTTTGTGACATTACCCACAATCCCACAGTGCTGCACAGAATGAGAGACTAGATGCCACATTTTTGGGCACGGCCATCTTTGAAAGGTCAATATTTCATAATATATTAAATACTATGAAACAACTTTTATATAATATATGAATTATATAAGCTGCAAAATGCTTAACTGTGTAATTTGGAGGCATCTGTTCGTTTCGCAGGCATGTGTTTGCAGGCGGGTCTTGACCATTTAAAAGTTGTGGCTGACTGACATATTGCAGTAATTAGCAGCGTTGGCTAATGTATCATCTAGGTATTTATATCTATAGCTCACAAGACCTTGTTGGTGAACGGAGGGTCTGTTCTGTTCATCGGGTCTGTTCTGATTGGATAATGGATAGCAAAGATAGAGCGACGCTAAATGCTAATTAAATATTGTTTTAATTAACATCAGTATTTTAATCCTGTTTTATCGACTTAAAAAGGAGATAAACCGTGTCATATTGCTTGTTGTTGACATCTTGGTTGATATATAAATAGCACAGAGTTCGTTTCCCTGTTTTAAATATCCAGCATTTTAAGTGTGTGTATGTGTTTAAACCTGTAAGACTGATCAAACAGCTACTTGGATGGTTTACAGTTGTTTTCATGTTTTTTTGCACCTGACGGTTACAAACGCGACAGGTTGGACTTAAGCGGAAAGAGAAAAAGAAAGTATTTCTGCTCTCAAGGACAAAGAACTGATATTGACTCAACAGGCACATCCTTTTACCTTATTTGGATAATCACAGTGGAATCTGCAAGCTGTGTGTGTGTGTGTGTGTGTGTGTGTGTGTGTGTGTGTCCATTTAAACCATTCTGATTTTTCAGGCAATTGGATTTTGAATGAAACTTTTTACAATGATATCTTTACATTTTTTGTTGCCATAGACAAAAATAACTAGCCAACTTTTGTTGAAAAATAAATAGCCAACTCCAGTTGAAATATAAAATTGAATTGAATATTTCACTTTTGTTTATAGAATAATTGCATAGAACTAAACAAACATTTTATATACAAACAAACATGTTTTATAATAGTGGATATTGTGCTGTTATGGTCAATATTGACATCGGTTTGACCTACAGCAGAATCGCAGCCGTGCTGATATAAAACACGACAGGATTCTTGCTCGTGTCATATTGATGAATTATAAAAATAACAACTAAATTGTTCTGTCTTTATTCATGTCTTATCTTGCCTGAGTGAACCAGAATTGTCAAATTAACAATAGGCGCATAATGCGTTTTGAGTTCTTAAGAAGCCCCACAAAACTGCAGAGGAATGTCTTTTCATGGACTATTCACTCTCTCTCTCTTTTGCTTTTCCTTGTTCTCAGTCGCTCTCTCGCTCCTCTCTTTTCATCCTCTTGACAAGGTAAAACAGTTCCCTCAATGCAATCCCAGCATGCATCGGCACCAAAGAAACATCTGCGTGACACTGTCAGCTGTGAACAAACACGGCTCTGAGGTCCTCGCAGGATACAAACAGAAACAAACAAAGACGCTAAGAGGAAGTGATTCTCTCTTAATCCTCAATGTACTCTGCGGGCTGAAAATAAATGGGAAGGTAAACCCTCCCACGGGCAGAGCGGGAACAGACCAAGCGCATTGTCCTTCCCTACAGTGTCGGACGCTTGTTTACTCAGCTTTTTTTTGTCCACACATATATCAAAGCGGCATGTTTTAAAGGAGCATCGGCCGCATTGAGGAGGTGTGTTTGGACTTGACGCCAGGATTCGCTTTTTGACGCCCACCTGGATGACACCCGCGAACGGCTGCGACCACACCCTCCAAAAACAAAGAGCAGCATTCCGGTTATTATGTAAAAGCTCTTTTTTCTTTTTGTAAGGAACGGGAGATTTAAGGAGGACAGGTTGAGGGAAGAAAGTGACATTTGCTGTGCTCAGGAGAACCCAGTTTCCTACAGTCTGTGAATGTCCAGTCATGAGTTTATCTTCTGCTCCTACATTATTGCAAATTTGTATTTGCCCTTTTAATGTAGTTTTTCATTTTTTTTTAATATACTTATGATGCACAAGCTAATTGGCTATTTTTTATTTTTCAAACAAACAGGGTTCAGATTATTTTTTTCGTCTTGACGAAACATGAAACTTTTCGTCATGTTTCAATCTCCCCTTGTTCCTTTTAACATAAAAAGGTGGCTGTTTGTAATGCCTGACCAGAAAAAAATGTTTTTTGTTTTATGCAATACTGGGAAGCGTGCTAGCTTAGCATAGCGTTAAGTATGGAATATTAGCTTGTTGAAAAGTATTTTTTAATGATTTTGATATCCAGCAATTTGCACAATATATATGTGTGAATATGTAAATAGAGTACCCATAAAACGTATCTTAGCCAATGAAATAGCTTTGGGGTCCAAGGGGGTTGACATCTATCACATTGGGTGTTCTGTTAATTGTTGGTGTTGTGTGTTTATTATGTTTTGAGGATGTCAGTCAACCTCGGTTCTTTGACAAACAGCGAGCGTAAGACACGTTCTGCATCGATGCCGTTCCGCCCTTCTAGAGCAAAACGGACGAGTCAGCAGTCAGACACAAACACGCACGTACACATCACACCCACCATGGGTTAACTAGGAGTAGGAAACCACACCGTGACTCTTGAAAGCTATTACCTCGGTAATAGTGACTAGGTAACATCTCACGACCTTCAGATGTTGAGGTCTTAAATGTTTCTTGTCACAGGCCGACTGTGGGAACCCTTGCGAGTCACGCAATCTGCAGCAGTAGGAACGTGCAGCTAGCTCAGTGCTAAGTCAGCACTCGAAAAGTGGCGCTTGCTTATGCCACACCTACAGTGTTGCTACAATGAGCAGAAAACCACAGTGCGTTATCTCGTAAGCTTCTGTACGGCACCGCTTGTTGGGTCACAGTGGCAGTCCCTGGCAGGGACACCAGACGTGTAGCTTGGCGCTTGAATTCGCTACGGTGCAGATGGTGGTACAGATGAACTTATCAATGGCCAAACATGTCATCAGATCGATTTTTTTTGTTGTTGCTGTTTTGCAGATCTGCTCATAAATGCTTCTTCCCATTTAAATGCTGAACCAGTATAACTGATATTTTTACAGTATTGACAAATGGCAACTTGTATGACTTATGAATGCTAAAATGAATGCACATCTTTCATTATTCAATTTTAATCACGTATACCTCACTGTCAGTTACTGGTTGTCTGGTGCAAAGTCCCGCCCACTTGATAATTTAGCCAATCATAATACAGAGAAGCCAAACTGTGAGACTACCCAGTATTACTTTGATTGACAGCCCGGTGTATCTTTTTGGTTGAATATGAGATCTTTTTGGTACTAATATCAATATATAGTTTTACAAATTAGTAGAACGTCCTATCATTGCATTTGGTCCGAATGCAATGATTGGACGAACTCTGTATGATCCTGCACAGAAGTCATGTTTATATATAAATATATTTTAACCACTGATAACTGTCAAGATGTGAAGAGACTTTGAACCAGCATAACAATGTTTCTGGAAAAAACCTCTTACCTTGACTTTAAAGCAATTGCTAATATTGACAGAATCAACAATGTAAAAACTCCCTTTTGATTGTTGACCACCTGTGTAATGTGCTAAAGGAAACTGTCTTTTTTTCACTATCAAATCAGGTGTTTTCACTGAAAGAACTTTGGAAGAGCGATTCAACTTTATATCACGGCTGAATGACACACACAACAGCAAGCGCTCCAGTTTCAAAGACATTTTTGGGTGATAATGGGACTCCTTCTAAATGAAACGGGAACAATGAAAGAACTCGAGTCTCACATCATTTATCTCCCGAGTTTCCTGAACTTCTGAAGTCTGGGATCTGCTCCAGACATCTGCCCATTCACAAGCTTTTGTGTGTGCAGTCCTCACTCACTTTGTTCGCATTGAAATATGTGTTGTGACAACTTCTCATCCCGGTGGCTTTAGGGATGTGATTGCTCCCCCCACACGACTTCCTCAAGTTTAACTGCTTTCTTTTTCCAGGTGAGCTGGACCCAGTGCATTGTGGGTAAAGCTGCCTCAGTTTAAACAGATTGTCTGTAAAGAGAATTAATTAAACCCACTGGTAACGTTGTTTGTTTGCACCCGTCGTCTGTGTTGTTGTAGCACTTGATTCACCAAAAGAATTATGCAAATCAAATCACAACGCAAAATTTGTGCTTTATGCAATATGTAAAAGCAGTTTAAAAATGCATGCATGTACATTTGATAGATTGTTGTGCGAGCAACAGCCAGATTAAAGGTTAGATTCTCAGTTTTACGTTGTAAGAACGCTTACCTAATGTTTTCAGTAATTAAAAAAACATTTTAAATGTTATTCTGTTAAGAATTAACTTCTGAACGTTTTTATATATTTTATATATTTAACGTACAAATGTAACTGCACAGATGTTTTTAATGACTTTGAGAGAACTTTTAAGGAACATTATCACTTCATGTATTTAAACATAAAACTAATTCTTGTGAAGGAACGAGATATTTCTAGCTTTTCACATTTATTTTAAAGATTGTAAAAAAAAATTGTGACATAAAATTAGCAAACAGTTGCAGAAAAATGTCAAAGCTTGACCAACGTTCTGGAAATTGTTGCGCTTTGATGTTTGAGTCATTAGAAATATATTCTTCTTGTATTTGCAACAAACCTACATTCTTTCCGTATCTTTATTTATGTACATGCAGTTTAAATCCTACAGAAACATATTTCTCAGCTGCGCACAAACTTTTTCCATGTTGCCAGTTTCCAAAGCGCTAACGCTAACAAAACCAGTCTGGTCTGAAAGTGTGGGGTTTCTCTCCTGTGAAACTGGCCACTATTAGGGGGATTTCCAGCGATTTAGCGCTAGAAGAACATGGATTTTCCAACAAAAAGAAGATATGTTTACCGTGCTACAGTACATTGCACTGTACAGTCCCACACCGTACGGTATGGTAGCCAAATCCGTCAACCGGCCAATAGCAGCTGAGAACACATTAGAAGTTTGTTTAGATTGTGAAATTAATGATTGTTTGTTTGTCTGTTTTGTTTCATGCAGGTGGTCGTAAATTTCACCCAGTCCGGTGATCACAAGTACACTCAGGTATGTGCTGAGGCTAATATGTTTTCTATACAGTTAGCATTATAAACCTTTATATTATATTCCTGATTTAAATGCCTGGGTTTGTATATCACTACAGTTTGCAGATCAGTGGAAATGAGGAGTTGGCTGTACTGCGTGCATCAAACGCAGATAGATTTTGGTTTGATTTGGGCCGTACAGGAAGTTGTCTACCATGAAACAGGAAATACCTGCTGCTAATGTGATTAATTT
>JBAJNP010004243.1:0-34536 GCA_036877545.1 Yasuhikotakia modesta | reverse complement strand
TTTATACGTGTTAACACAGCCATTTATCATTTTATTTTTTATGCCTTTTGTAACAGATTCCTCTTCAGGACTCCTGATGTGAGGAAGAAGCCAACAGGCCCCATGCTGGTGGCTACATTCTGGAGTGAACTTCCTGAGAGGATTGATGCAGCATATGAGAACCCTCTGGAGGAGAAGACAGTCTTCTTTGCAGGTATAGCAGAACATACCCGTGAACCTGGTGTCAAACATTAGAGATAAATCTCATTATTTGTTTTGTATGCGTGATCCAAGCACAAATTGACATTGAAACTGTCTTTTAGGTGATGAGATGTGGGTGTTTTCGGCTAGCACTCTAGAGAGAGAGTATCCCAAGAAGATTTCCTCCATGGGTCTTCCTTCAGATTTACACAGAATTGATGCTGCCTACTCCTTCCACAAGAGCAAGAAGACATACTTGTTTGCTGGAAACAAGTTCTGGAGGTAATCCATATTCTTATCTTTCAAGAAATGTGATTGTGATAAATATTGTAGAACAGGAATAAAAGTTGTATGACTACTTGCACTTAGAACTAACCATCAAAAATACATTTAGTATAAGTATTCTTCTGTTTTATTTAATGTGTATAACATTAACTATACAGAAGCATGTTGACGGTAAAGAAATGTTACTATTTCATTACATACTTGTGTTTGTATTTGCTAAATTTACAAATTTATCATACTCTTATTGCAAGAGGATTAAGAATGATAAAAAAGGGGAAATAATGAAGTGATTTTGTGTTGATAAAAAATGTCAAACCTTATTTTTATCCATATCTTTTAATATCTTTACGTAACTCAGATACAATGAAGCCAAGAAGAAGATGGATCCAGGCTTTCCTAAAATTATAGCTGATTCCTGGAGTTCTGTCCCTGATGACCTGGATGCTGCTCTCAGTCTTAATGGTGATGGTAAGAGACAAACTATCTAGTTGTTTGGCTTCAGGTATAACTTTGTCTGTGGGATCCCTGTACTAAATATTTCCTTTTTGATGTTATAATGAACCTCTAATCTGAACTGAAGCTTCATCTAAAATCCTCTCCCACACCCACATTCTGTTGGTTCTCACAAAGATATCTCATTTGTTCCAGTCAGTCTTTGCTTTGTATTTTTAATGTGTATATGTGTGTGTTGGGCCGAAGTTGGGGCCTGGAGAAAGAATTCTCGCCTATTAATTCCAAGCCAATTAATGCTGGCAGTCGGCCTTCAACAACAACAACAAAGAAAAGTTTAAGAAAGAAAACAGAGAGAAGGATTTAACACATTTACGTAAGGTGCTGTGGTTTCATTTAGATTTACTGGAATTTACTCGCAGCACATGCTTTTACAACCACCACATGTCTTGCCCTCAACCTACACTAATACACGTATGCACTCATAAAAGTACACATACTCTCATACACTCTATCTAATAGAGCAAGCCTGTGATTTCTCTGAAAGGTTTCTCTGTGTGTGTGTTTCTGTGAGTAATCAGGCTGTTTGGAGCTAAGCAAGCAAGGACAGTTTCTCTAAATTCTGAACTGCAGCCCACATTCCAAGACTGTAGACCTGAACAGAGATAAATAGACCACTTACTCTGAGCCATTGGATAACCCAGCTGTATATTTAATGTGTTATTAATACACAAAGATAACCTTACTCTTCCCCCTTTAGTCAAGCAATGTTTTTTTTATTTGTTGTTTACACTTATGGCATGTTTTCAGGTTACAGCTACTTCTTCAAAGACTCCCATTATCTCAAAATGGATGACAGCAATTTGAAAATCGTCAAAGTAGGAGAGGTCAAAAAGGACTGGCTTCGCTGCTGAACATCAGCAGGATATTCAGCCCGTAGTATTCTGTGATGACCTTCATCACGAGGTAAACAAGGTCAGCGGTGCCATGCCAAATGACAGCACTCATGTTTCCCATACTGCCCCTTTTGGTTACTCTGAGTTTTTAGATAGCTAACCAGAGGTTTGGTAATTACCTTGACTGCCTGAACCATCTCTGCATGCTAAGTAATGGAAACATGGGTTTCAATATTTTTTTTAGTTTTATTTTGTTTTATCATACTTTGTGATATTTCTTGTTTATGTTTAAATTTAAAAGTGTTTAATATGGTCCCTGCCCCTTAACAAGTGTAACCTATGTGTATATCATCTGTTTTTTAATGGACTTTTGACATTTTCCATTAGCATATAAAGGTGGCAGTAGTGTCAGTGAGATTTATCTTTTTTGTTTGTTTTGTATTATTTGCACAAAAAAAATGTATCCAAACAGTGTGTTAAAAGCACAAATGTAATATTTTGATAGTACTGAAAAGGACTTAATTTGTGTTTAATTATGTAGAAAATAACATGTATTAAAAAGTGTCTGTGTTACATGTTGTAAGAAGACACATTTCATACCTGAAAATTGTGTTGTGAACATAGAGACCAAATAACTGTCAAAGCACATCATTGTTGTTAGTCTTGTTTCTTTCCTCTCATGATACAGAGATTCCCAGCACGGGTTGCCTGAAGACTGTATAGGGTTTGTTGCATGATGGACTCATGTCAAGCAGGTATCAAGAATACTGATTAGTAATCATTTGTACTACTTTATCTCCTTTTTCTAGTTTTCAATGGACATCAGCAATCAGCTTTTATTTTACTGTTATATTCTTGTTATTTCCTATTTACTTTGTGCACTTTGACGCTCTGACTCAAAATAAAGAATGATTATACTTTCAAATGTTTTTAACACGTTATTTTTATAAAGCATGTACGATGTTTTGATTATCACTCTGAAATCGAGAAAACAGCTGGTTTTTAACACACGCGTCTTCAATATTTAGACGCCACATATAGTCAAACAGCGACATCTAGTGGTTAATTCTATAATGTCATTAAATAGCGCAACAATTGCACGTTAACAGCTACATGCGGGGGGAAATAACGACCGCAGAGACATACTAAATAAGAGTGTGTCTCTACCAGGTGGGACGAAAGTAGACCCAGCCTCTCATGCCACTAAGCTGTCTCAGTGCACACAAACTTTCGGAAGCGGACTCAAAACGTCTTTGTGCTCAAAACTGCAGCAAGGGCCCGTGTTTGCGGTCTAGCCAGGCAACTGAAAGAGACAGAGCCGCTGGGCAGAAGTTTCGCGTCGTATGTATGTGTGTATGTGTTGTGAAGCCAGCGGCGCGCAGGGAAGCGCTGCTGTGAACTGTGAAGATGCGCAGGAAGCTCTTGCGCTCTTCCCTCATCCTCCCGGCTGGTCTCCATCCATTGGTGTACGACTAGTAAGATCAAGTTTATTCTCTTTTTGTATATTTTCTCTTTATGTATAAACCTCTTTCTACTTCAGGTGGTTTTAAAACATGACATTAAATGTAGGCTAACTGTAGTAACAGGTCCATATGCTCCACCCAGCTTCAGCTATTATTTCCGGCCATAATGGCAAAAAAAAATCACCATTAATTTTTGTGTAAATTTTACATGTATTATTATAGCTATTTAATATAAATGTCTTACCCATTGACAAATTAAGGGCATTTGATGCTCCTCAGGTTTTTGCACTGTGCTTGATCTAAACACTGCTCTTCAGATTCAGATATAACCTAACCCTAATTCAAAACCTTTTGCATTTTTTACGATTTCGTTATTTTTATAGCATCTTTACAAATAAGGATGTCCCCAAAGGAGGTTTGCTGACTTTTGGGTACAAATGTGTCTGCAATATACAGGTAAGTAAATCAATACACACATACAGCAGAAAAGCAGAAATGATAGTGGATTTAGGAGTTCAATACTTAATCGTGTCTATTGAAGACATTGAAATGAGGCCTGTTGATACAGGTGAATGTTTTGTGCCTGTGATTAGACATATTTTGACATCTGCATAAGCAGTTAATGTAGGAATGCATTGTGATGTTTGTTGTTGTAATGTGTGTGCTCTACTTACTACTGTGAAACAGACAGTGTTTGTTCATTAATAATCATTGATTGTCTGATTGTGATCTCCCGTCAGATAGCTTTGACCTGATATGTAGGGCACAAAGTGATCAAAAGACTGTCAGACAGGCTTGTAGAATGGAGGAGAGAGAGAACTGTTGTAATGAGCTTTTTACTGAGCTGATGTGAATGCAGGTAAACAATGTTAAAAGAACTAAAAGAACAGAAAGTGTGAATAAAAATGTGAATAAGAAATTTAGTTTTGTTGCTATATCTGTTTCCAGTAACAAACTCAAAGAATAAAATAAATATTCAGGCACAAGTATTTAAACATATGTAAAATACTATATAAATACTATACTGTAACAAAACAGTAAAAGAAATGAGGGGCAAGAAACAATGGCGTGTCTCATTTAATGTTCCAGTTTAAATCTTCAATGTGTATGTTGAACACAGCTTGCACATCATTTAGATATGTGTGGTCTTGAGACCCTAAGAGTATGTTCATAATGCAGCCACCAGTTCTTGTTTTAGAGCCAAACTACTTCTGCTCCCACTCTGTCAGCTATATGCCACAGTGGTAAGTTCTTTATAAGCATTGCTAATCATTTTGTACACACTATAAGACTGTTATCTGATGACTGCAGCTGGAGAACTTACTCTGCCTATGGTCTCAAGGAGTTTATCTAGATCAGCAGAAAATTGGAGAACATTCTTTGCACAGTAACATTTTGATATGTGGTCTTGAGACCCTAAGAGTATGTTCATAGCAATCCTTTAAGTAGCACATTACAGTCATTGTATTTTCATTATAGAGTTTTTGTTACTGTTTTGTAGTTATACTGGAGTTTTTTATGAAGCGATTTTATGCTACCAGCTGCCTGCATTTGTCTGCAGTCTACTTGAGTGTCCAAATGACTAAAGCTATTTGATATGCCACAGCTAACTTCTTTTGGAAAAGTCTATAGATTTGCAATAGCCTACAGATCACATTTATTTTGCATTTATTGTGAGTTCCTGTCATGTAAACAAATTGATTTTGTCTTCTTTCATTTTGTTCTTTTTTCCTGAATTATCTCTCTCTTTTCCTCTCAGATAAGTTCCATTCTTTGCTTTCTTCTATTTTATTCTTTCTTGCCTGCCCTGAGTGTTCCAAGCTCTCCACCTACATCGAGTTACAGCAGTACCAGGCTCTCCAGGAGCAGAAGCTAGAACATAACAGCTCTTCTCACTGCTCTACTGTTTCTACTGGAGATCTCTGAGAGAAGAGTGTCTCTGATGAGAAGGATGACTGACATGGCCAGCGAAGGTGAAGCAACAAGGGACGAAGCCCAAGAAGATGACGTGATCAGCTGTAAGGTTGATGTTGTCACAACTTTTCTCTGTTGTCCAAACTTTACTCTTCTGTTGCAACACAAAATAATATTTCATTTTATCTATTTTGTTTTTTTAACATAAGGTGTGTAGGTCACATTTAATTTTCCATGTATTGTGTTTTTAGGAAATAAATACTATTACACCCCCTTAAAGAACAAATAATCAGTTTCACAGACATCTTGTATTTTGAATGCAGGTGTCCCAAACCAACAACAACAACAATTTGTCTTTTCCCCCAAAACATAAATATTTAAAAAAGAAAGTCAATTAAAAGAGATTTCTTATACATTTTTCTCAAACTATTTATTTTCTTTATATCTTTCGGTTTCTTGCTCAGGGACTTTGGTGCAGTAAGTGTGTTTGTAATCAAAGGTTTGCTTTGCATCTTGTTTGTATTTGCATTCCAATTGTGTGGAGATGTTGCTGAGTTAGCGTTCTGTCCCTGCTGCTTGTTCAGCCTAATACTCTGTTGCATCCACTGAAAATAGGCCAATTTGTGAGCAAACAGGCAACACAACACGCCCACAACAACATGCACCAGGGGGCTTGGTTCCAAATTATCCCACTGCAATGGTATTTATTTAGCAATGCAGGTTGCAATTATGATTTTTGTTAACACAGCAAAGTTAACTTACTTTGCAATTAAAAGGACCCTTTGAATTTCAACTCTTATTTGTTGTTCCTTTTATGTTTAGCTGTACAAGCACTGAGTTTTGCATTGTTGTGAATTATCAGGAGACAGAAAAATTGCTGAAGTAGCCTCAAAACAGTCTCATACATAAACTCCCCACTAGGTGTCAGCAGCTCACAAAATAAAAGCTGATAGCTGCCTGGAGTCTGTCTGCAGAAACTTGTAGATCTGTGTCAATCAATCCAAATCTGTAGAGAATGTATGTGTGATACTGTACATGTACATATGCAATAGGGAATGTTGCCTTTATGTCACATATTATATTATGTGATAATATTAATGCATCATCTAAAAACTGTATGTTATCTGTTACCTCTAGGTTCACAAGCATTATGTTGGTCAACACTGGGGTCAAAGGTCATAGGTTTTACCTTTAGTTAACTACAATTTTATTAGATTGTTCTAATGCATTCTGCATAGTCTGGTAATCTGTTATAAATTATAAAGGAAACAATGTTAACTAATGGTAATCTGGTTCCTCATTTTATATAGGGCATTTATATAGTGCACATTTTGTAGTGCTAAGTTGAGTTATATCAAAAACAAATGAGACATTATTGGGCATCCTTTACAGCAGAGTATAGAGTATGTAATGAGTTACAGAGTGCTTTTGTCAATATAATATCACAGGGCAGGTCAGGGACGATTATAGTGATGATGTCTTATGAGAAGCTAATGTTCTCTCTCTCGTCACACATAGCAGGATGAATGATGCGATGGTACTCACTTCATTAAAGTCCTGCTGCTCCACACGCTGTGATAACCAGCTGTGATTTCCACCGTCAATTTGTTTTAACCTTTTCAAACAAGAGGGGGCATTTCATTTTAATCACAATTGATGAGATTGCATGGAATCAATTAAGTCACATTGTTGTAACTGTTTCGCTCTTTCTGACACACACAAATGATCTTTTCTTTTTTTGTTCACAATATTGCTGCATTAATTTTTATTTCGGCCTGAGGTGAGTCTGCCTAGTCAAATTGTGGACAATCAGCCCAAGTAATCTGGTTTTATTTGCACAACACCAAACAAGCATTAGCTGTTAGGGCTTTGGCTGGGTGTCTGTGCTGGAACAGATGAGGGGCTGGTCAGGGGCTTGTCTGAAAAGGTCAGTGCCGACAGGCTATGCAGCTAATTGACGGGTTTCAAAATAACTACAAATCTCATACCCCTCACTCCCACTGCAGACACAGACAATATATGCAGTATATCTATCTATCTATCTATCTATCTATCTATCTATCTATCCTTTCTGTCTTTCTTTTTTCTTTCTTTCTTATAGGTGCTTTAACTTAGCATTTTGTCCCTCTCAAAATGTCACAATACTATTTTGTATGTTCTTTTATTCACTTACGCTGTTTTAGTAATCATGCCAAATAATATTTTTTAACAATCATGCGCTTCTAACATTGCATGTTAACCTTAGGAAAACATTTTGTATATAAAAATACATGACTTTTGATAAATATTTTGATTTAATTTATTTTGATTTGATTTAAGTTAAATGTTCTTACAGTTAAGATTCAGCTCCCTCTCTAACAGCATTTAGAAAAATCCTAATATTATTATAAGCCATGCTGCCACAAGAATGATGTTTCTGATAAAACTCAATTTCTGAATACTGAACAATTCTGATATCAGATCATGATAATATTAAATATAAACAGTAGAAAAGATTAACAAGTGGTCTGTGGTTCTGAAGAGTTTTGCTGAGTGTCATCCATTTGCCCAATTTACAAAATTATACCTTTTTCCTCTTCATACAGAAAGCAAATGTTTAAAATCACACCTCATGGTGACAAATACAAGCAGTGTCTCTTTACTGCTCCTGTAGTGAATACTGTAACAAATGCAATTCTGTCTTTTGCTCGTATGACTGTCATGCCGCACAGATCAATGTCTATTGATGTCTAGTTTAATTGAAAGCTGTGTGCCGCTAGTTTTTCTGTACAAGAATGCCTTTATAATGGAGGGATAAACTGTCCATGTGCCTAAAACTTGTCTACAGTACATCCAAATACTTTCAGAATTAGTGTCTAATGATCAAAGAAATTATTTTTCTTATTGGAAAATTATCTATAACTGTGTCGCATTATTGATAAGATGAAAAGTAGGTTTCCAGTCAACTGGTAAAAAGTCTGGCAACTGATCAGCTCAATTAGTTATAGATCTTTTACAGTTGGCCTACAGTACCCATGTCAACAATAGGCTCAGCATTGATCCCATGCTTATAGTCACAGAAGAGCTTCAGTATAGGGTTAGGTAACATTAGGTGATGGTCGAGAGATTTGTGGCCATAGAGGAATTCTTTGTCCAAATCCATGTTTTAAGATATAATGGCTTAATAAGAAGTAGAGCACAAATCGTTCACAAAGAATTTGAAAGTTCTTAATAATTCTTAACCCTAAGCGTCAACAGTCACGTGTCTCTCAAAGTAAAATATCTTTCTTTAAGCCTTAGCATCAGCTTTATCTCTTAAAATAAACATAGATATTTAAAGAGGCGTTTAGGTGCAATAACTGCAATATTTTTACTTAGAATATTATAATAGAATACTATAGAATATCTTACTTCTCGACGTATATAATATCCAGATAATATTATAATATTATTATCTGGATAATTCCAGATAATAATGAAGAAAATAAAATAAAATGAGAAAGCAAAAAGACAATGTATGTGTAATTACAGATGTAAACATTCTATTAATGGTTTTGATTTCTGTTTAATCCTGGGTTGATTAAATGTTCTTGTTTATCCTTGTCCAGTGAATGTAAACATGTGCTTAATGATAATATATGTACAAACTATAACATTCATTCATTATAAAGCAAAAAAGGCACAAACTGATCTTACCCATTATCAATATTTTATATTGATCTGTCAGGAATGACTTCACATTAAAGGTTATTATTTAGTTCAATAAATGATTTTTGTTCGTTAAATGACAATAAATAACCATTTGTGTAAATCTGCATTTCTCATTCAGAGAAGGTTAAAGGTCAAGGATCTCAGGATTATCTTTACTACCAAATGTCATTAACTTGCTATTAGATGTCACAGAGATATAGTAGTAGCTCATATGCCACATAATACCAGTGCTTAGTCCAGTCAGATAGAAACTAATTGCAATATTGATGCAGAATATGCTAATACCCTTCATGTTACAACGAAAGGTTGGCAGCTAGTTTGCTCTGAAGGTCATCATGCTTTAACATCTGTGTAGCAACACCCTGAACTAGAAAATAGAGATTTCAGCTTTGGAAAGAATCTGGTAACACATGGATCAGCCTCTAAAACCCAGTTTCTTTACTACTGTTATCTAATCTGAACCAGAATATGTACAAAACTGCACAAAAACAGGCCTGTAAAAGTTTCATAAAAGAAACACTGGAGAGCTTTAAAGGGACATTCATTGACTTTAATGGGATGAACTGATCGCCCATATCTAATAGAAATCGTCGCCTTTGGCTAAAGAGTGTGTGGAATTAGATTACATATGGAACACAATGCTTTTACTGCTTCTTAGAAAACAACTAATTTAATCTCTCAAGAAGAGAGAAGAAACAGGCAACTCAAGAGGGAATAAAACAGACTTTAAAAAA
Organism: Yasuhikotakia modesta; assembly: GCA_036877545.1. Lineage (NCBI taxonomy): Eukaryota > Metazoa > Chordata > Actinopteri > Cypriniformes > Botiidae > Yasuhikotakia > Yasuhikotakia modesta. The sequence continues at coordinate 24,924 of JBAJNP010004243.1, read as the reverse complement.
ATCACTGTGGTGGAAGATAAATTTAATGTTATTGTATGATTTATGGTGTTTTATTATTCATTTATAACTTATCTTATTAAAACGTGTGCATGTTTTGACGATTCATACGTTAATAACAATATTACCAAGCCGTGGGATTCAGAAAAACGTCAACATACTAACACAAAATAAAATCAATAAAAAGTAGCTTTAAATCATGTAGTAGCTTTGTTTTCTCATGCGCATGTACTACGACCTAGTGAAAGTGATCTAACTGCTTCAGTGGTTGGTAGTCAACTGCTACACACGAGTACGCGCAAGGTGCTTCCTTTCCTGAGTCCAGCGGTGGCGCACCGTGTTTGCGGTTGAGGAGCGCGCACTTAAGGGGGCGGAGGGGGAAGCTTCAAAATATGAACATGAAGAAAAAGCTGATCATGTAAAAAAAAACACGTGGGAAAACTCCATGTCGACTTAAACGCTTACACGTTATAGCCCCTATCCATAAAGGAGGGGGGATTAAAACTTCCATGAGAACTGGCAGTCTTTCATTTTTTGGAACAAGCAGGAGGGAAGGATTATGGAGGGACCCCTAGGATTGACAAGTACAAAGCTATCTTTACTATTACAGACGAATTGCTCGTACTGAAAAGCGAACTTCATTGAACTCACTGAACACTGAAAGATATAGTTACTTTATTATCTTTGAAGCGTCAAAGAGAAAATAACAAGTGATTGTCACCTAAAAAGTTGGAGACAAAATACTTTGTCGCATTCTTTTAAAATTGTTTGGTGCTTTTTTCATTATTCTCAGTGGCGCAAAGCTGCTTAGTTTATCTTATTGAAAGGCTTTAGGATGCTAAGAAACGGCATATTACAGTGTTAAACTTTTATTTTCTCTCTTTCACAGCTGATGAAATCTCCATCTCACTGCCGCTGTAGCAAATCCTATTCATCATCATCATCACCAGCATCATCAGCATCATCATCGTCAGTGAAAGCGGCACGAGTCTCACTTTCTCCACATCCTCGGGGCCACGAGAGCGCAAGGGCGCAAGCATGAACATCCAGATTTTGCCCGAGAACAAACTGTCCGCGGTGGCCCCCCTGAAAGAGTTCAACCTGGAGAAAAAGGAAGTGGAGCTGATCCTGGTGAAGGAGCAGAACGGGGTCCAGTACACGAATTCCTCTATCGTGGCCTCTCCGAGCTCCCGCGGCTGCATCTCCGGATCCGCTGAGTATGAGGACAGGGAGACATGGGGCAAGAAACTGGACTTTTTGCTTTCTGTAATAGGCTTTGCTGTGGACTTGGCCAATGTGTGGAGGTTCCCCTACCTGTGTTACAAAAACGGAGGAGGTAAGATAACAGGTCTTACATTGGTCACGTTACTGTGCGTTTAAAGTTTGCTGCCCTGAGCATTAATGAACACTGCGCGCCTCATATACAATTATTCGTGCATAAGCGGCGTGTTTTTCGTATTGATTAAAATGATAATGTATTGTAATTAAAACGCGTTTAGTATTACTATTCTGTTTTTCTGAAATACACTTCAATCAATGTATTGCTATTCTGGTGAGTGGGTAAGTGGGTCTTAAAGTAACAAACACACCCCTAAGTATGTTTCGTGATAAATTCTTCACTGTTATATTTTATGAGAATAACTGGCTTGTATGAGCCGGAGATAAAGACAGAGTACAGGAGATAGGCAGTAGATTTATTTTCAAGACAGGTGACACTTAGAGACAAGGCTTAAAGTGGCACAAGACTGGTCAATATTTAAAAGGGTCAGACAGTTTCCTGAAAAGATAAAAGGTTTCCTTGGAAATCTTTTTACCTTATCCTTCACTATTACGTAATGGTAACACAATAAAGAATTTTCCCTGTCTAAACATGTATTAGTACAAAATACAGTAAAGGGTTGAGATCTATGATATTGTGTATTTCATATTCTAACTCCATTGCACACTGACCATGCAATGCATTAGCAACTACAATGATAAATGCCTATGATTCAGCTGTCATTTATTAATATGATATAATGTGTCCCCCAGGTGCCTTTTTGATCCCATACATTCTGTTCCTGTTTATTGCTGGGATGCCACTGTTTTACATGGAACTGGCCTTGGGTCAGTATAACAGAGAGGGAGCAGCTACTGTGTGGAAAATCTGCCCTGTATTTAAAGGTAGGACAAAAATGTGTATACATGTATACATGTAAATATGTATACATGTGAATGTGTATAATGTAATACATAACACAATTTACAAATTACATACTTGTAATATAAGTTAAAGTTGCAACACATGCACAACATCTGACTACATTATGATGCATGTAAAACATTTTGACGTCATGTTACAGCCGACAGGCCATAGCATATTATGAGCGTATTAGGTGACCTGTGTTACTCTTCTCCTCAGGTGTTGGTTACACCGTGATCATCATAGCTTTGTATGTGGGGTTTTACTACAATGTCATCATAGCTTGGTCGCTGTATTACTTATTTGCTTCATTGACGAATGAGCTGCCGTGGCAGAAATGTAACAACTTGTGGAACAGCCCCAACTGCACAGATCCAGATCTCATTAATGGCACGTTCTTGGGTAACGGAACCTCCTATGCCAAGTACAAGAACACACCTGCTGCAGAGTTCTATGAGTAAGTTCTTTGATGTTATTTTTGAATGTGCTCTGTTGCAGGTGTAATTGAGTGTTTGTGTATCTTTATGTATATGGTTGCTGAAAATTCTTTTCAGTAGTATTATCAATATCATTTCCTTGTACTTCACAATGTGTGTGATGGTTATAGTTATACTTTTGACATTGTTTCACTTCGTCATGTTGTAGCAGTCGCTCACCGCTTCCTATAAAGTCTTGCTGATATGTACATAATGAAACGATCACTCAGCTGTTGCTGGTTAGGATTTGTGTTCCATCTGTTCTTTTCATTCATTGTGCATGCAGAGTTTTGTGGGGCTGGCAAAAGCATAGATTATCTGTACAGTATTGGCTGTGTAAGGATGAGTGTATCTGAGTGAGCTCATGAAAACTGCTCTTGTAGATATAGATGATTCTTGGATTAGGTATAAAAATATGAAAACCACATTGAAAACCTGGCTCTTCCTCCTAGGACGTGCTGACAGGTTTATGCTTTAGTTGACCATTGCTGATTGACTGAGCCAGAGAAAAAATTGTGAAGTCAAAATCTGTCAGTATAAAAACTAGTTTGTTATTTAGAAGGCAAGTTGAGTTCCAGCCATCCATCAGTCTGGCTGTTATCATGTTTTTGACAGGATAAGGGTTCTTATCCTTGCTAAGGGAGAATTTAGAAGCACCCAGATGTTGTTTTCTGTCACTTCTGCAGAATCGTAAAAATCCAATTCTTTCCCCTTTCCACAACAACACATGTATGCACACTATGTTTCTACAGTACAGTATGTAAATTCTTTTAATACATATGCGTCAGGGCAGCAATTTGGCTATTAGTTCATTATTGTTAGTGACAGAAAGAAAAAATGTGGTTGAAAAAGGTTTTTTTACATTAAATCTGTTACATCCTAAAAAGGCATATAACTCAGCATTCCTTTACATCTTTCATTTTGAAATCACCCAGGTTTATTTGTTGTGCCCGTTGCTGTTCTGGGCTAAGTCATAGGCACAAAGATTAGCTTGTCAGATCTGAATGCTTTGCTCTGCATAATAACATTTAGGTCAAAATAACTGAAACCTGGTATGTGAAACCTCAGTCTGCAATCTTTAATGCCATACAGGGCTATGTAAAAAAAACAACTTTTGATGCTAACTGAAAGGAAGGCATCCGTGTGCACTTCAAAGCAAAGCAAAGAAAAAATTGGACTTCACATGTAAGTACAAACTGAAAAAAATGCATGGAACAATGAACAACCTTTAGCTCCTTGCTGAACTGTTTACAGTAAGTTATGGAAAAACAAAAACCAGACAGACATACATCACTGGTGTTTAGAGATCCTATTGTTAGTTCAAAACTGCATGTCTTCACTTTGACTTCACTGTTCTTTTTGCAATGTTTAAAAAACAATTGTTTCATGGCTTTCCTGTATTTGAAAGGATTGTACATATATTACATATAATGAAAGTTTTAAGTCTAATTATTTGAATTGTTAGGGATTTTCTGGATATTGTGTAACATGGTGCTGTTAAAGATGTCAAAGAGCCATATTAAGCATGCTAATTTCCAGGAATTTTAAAGAAAAATGTGAGCTTTGAGCATTGGTGATGCCAAGTAAAACATAAATGGTGTAATACTGCTAGTTAAAGCAACAAACAAGGAATGTTTAAACTAAGACTCAAACTCACCAGTAAAACATTCAAAATGTTAGTGTGCCATCCAGATATAGATGTTTTATCCTAAAATACAGTCATATATAATAACACACTGTTGCTAAATCATAAATTGCAGTTCTGACTTGTTTGAACAGTTTCCCAGTAGAGCTAAAACGACTCCTTGAAAGATTATAAAACATAATGTTTGGAATAAGATTATTTGAGTACAATTATTAAGCTTTTTGGGCTAATAGTATAATGGATATCCATTATAACAGTCTTTTATGATAATACTTCCTAGAGAATGTGTATCAATATTTGAATTTCTTGTTTCTTTATTTGGTTTCATACAAACCTTCTCATTACTTTCTTCCCCTTTCCTGTCTTTTCTGGTAATCTACTGCTTTTCTTTCCAAAATTGTTTATTGTACTGTCTTTTAGTCTTATTCTTCCTGTCTTGTTAGCAGTTTCTCACACTTTCTCACTCCCTTGCCCATTTCCTCCATTACAGACAGATTTTCCAGCCAGCAGTGCTTTGAAGTATCATTTCCCCAGCTGTCTTCTGTGTGTGAGGGGATGTGGAAAGCTGTCATTTCCTTCTCTCTTCCTCCCTCTGTCGCTCTATTATAATGGTCTTCGGCCACCGCTAATCCTGGGACAGCACACAGGGCACTGGAGAACATTCATTACTGTCACATATACAACATACTTACAGACTCTGCAGGTGTGCTATACACTGAATATTAGATTAACAAGTATGCTGCCCAGAATAGCTAAAAATGACGGGAGCCACGAACCAATCACAGAAAGAGATGTTGAACCAGCAGCTGTCAGTGCTGTGCCTCAATCAAACCCCTAATAGAATTGAGTTTATCTCACTCAAAACCCTCATGCTACACATTTTTCGAAAACCGGCGACAACCAGACAAAAGCAAAAACGAAGTAATATGCCAAGCTCAACAAAGCAAATTTCATCAGTTTGCGTGCCACCCACATTTACTTTCACTGTACTGTCCCTGCCAGTCTTGACGAGTCCATCACTGTTTGTTGAGAATAATGAACAGTTGCTGCGATGTCGTATTGTTTTGCACAGTTGGTGTCCTAAATCTAATTATCCCATCATTACTGAAATCTTGTTACATCATATGCAGTCTCAGGTTTAACACTGGACTGATGTCATAAAAACAAAAACAAGCAGATCTTGATATAAAAGTGGATTCAGAATATATTTACTAAATCAAGAGAAAAAGACTTTATAACAAAATATTTTACAATAATTTATGGCACCTGAAGGAAACTTTTAAAAGCAGCAAGCAAATAATATTTTAAATAATTATCATTATCACTTTAATAAGGATAAATAATAATAATACTGCAAAAATCTAACTGGCACTGATTTGGTGTCAGACAGAAGAGTCCATAACAACCCCAAATGTGTGATTTCACAAACCCGTTTTAGTCATTCTGTAATCTGTTATGAAAATGTATAATCAGCCCCCAGAGTTAAGCCCCCAGAGTTAAGAAAGCTGTGATGAGACCCCACATGCCATCAGAGATCTCTTTACAGGCTTTATTCTGGCTGTGAGTTTATGGTTCAGGCTATGTTGAAATCTGAGGTATTAGGGTTTAGTCTGGCAAAGACAGGACCTCAGATGAATGGAGAGCTCATGAGGGAACATTTACCAAGATACTTGTCCATCTGTTGTAATTATTTAATAGTGGGGGCTGGACTCACATCTGTCCTATCAGAGACACTTAAAACACAGTTCTGGTTCTGTGACGTTTGGCCTGTCATAATATAATGCCCAGAATTAACACTATAAACATCACAGGGAAAAAGGGCATAATCTCATTATCAAAGGTTAATACTCAAGGTTAAAGAATGAACAAAAGATCAAAATTTTATAACATAACTTTATATGGAATTAGTAAAGTCCGCTTTTCTGCCATTTCCAGTGTGCTTAAGTCACACTTATCAGTTTGTTGCAATATATTGCCCGAACAGTAAAACATCAGTGAAGAAAAGTGTGAAGACACTTATTTGTGAAATTGTTTATTTTTCTGACAATGACACTAAAGATTATCTTAAAGGGGCAGAGGTTATAATAATAATAAATAAAACATCACAGAGCGGATTAAAGATGTTTAATGGACATGCAGGTTGGCAGGTCCCAGTGGGATGTTTTTGGCAATAATGACACAAATTAAGGGCCTACGGGTCTGTCTGGGTTTCTTTTTCTTTATTAGATAAGCAATGATGATTTCATCACCTGTCTCATTCATCTGTCTGTGGACCTCACACTTGTCTATCTTAAGCGCAGTACCAAATTACCTTTTGATGGAATCATGACACACTGGACGTATCTCTCAAGCTTTAGAGCTTGGATGTACTTTGCCTTTGTATAAACATCATAATTGGGAAAACAATTTTGTGTATCTGATCTAAATGGAATCAGAACCCTGTATTGTTCCTTTTTAGATCCTTTATTTTAACATCTCCAAATTAACATTAATTTGGCACATAGCAGTCTTTTCTAGCATTATTTTAGATACAGAGGTGAATCTAATCTGCTTTAATCACAACTAATGTTGTACAGTGTTGTACAGTAAAGTACAGCCTGAATTCATAAAGAGTTTTTAAAAAGAACAATAGTAGTTTTTACTCTTTCAGAAGGAAATATTACAGCAATGCTCTGGCAGTCCTTTGGGGGCTTGTTTATAATTTAAAAACAATGGCTTTGGCTGTTTCTACTCTTCAAAAAGTCACTGGGAGGTGCAGCACAGGAATTATTTAGAGAGACTTTTTAAAGGAGTAAAAAAGTCTATTATTTAATTATTTCCAGAGGCGTGGAAATTTTTTTCAAGGCGTGCACACAGATATTTTGCTGAAAAACAGAACATTACCCATTACAGTATTCAACACCGGATAGTCAAACATTTCCACCATAATTCATACTTTTTTCATTTATGCAGCCATAAAACACTAGAACTGCTGGTCATCCCTCCTGGGAGACAAGAACCTGAAGAGGAAATGGGGATTTATGGGTAATTCATGAAGTGATAAATTAGTTGAGCTGTCTGACACAGAGAGATTGCATATGTGAGTGTGTTTGTGCAAAGAAAGGACAGTATGGGCTATAAAATAAGAGAGAGTACAATAATAACATATAATAAAGCACAGAAAAGGTTTAAAAATGTGCTACAATAACAAGACATATTTCCATAGACAGAAGTAGCCTAGACTGATTCTAGTCCTTGCACACATAACTTGGAAGAGTGATCCAGAGTGATGCATGAAAATCACACAATTAGATGCCATGCATGAAAGTTTATAGTGCAGTAAATATTTTATTTCCTTTGTGGTCATAATTATTGATTAGTTGTTGTATCATTTAGCCAGAAGACCTAACTCATTGTTTGAAAGGCAGGTAAGTTGTAAAACCGTTGGTACTCACAGGGAAGAAGCAAGTATATATAAGAATACAAGCAAATCTAACCAAAGCTTCAGCAATTCCTGTATGTCTGTTGACTTGTAGATACTGATGTAATTATCCACTACTAGTAAGCAGTGCTTCTAAACATACTCAGTTTAGTACTCAGTTTTCTCAAAAAACAACAACCATTACAACAATGGTGGCATAATTTGTGAGCGCCTCATTGATAAGAGCACCATAATTTTATAAGGAAGACACTCAAAGGAATGCCAGAGGGAGCTTTCTTTTACAATTGCCTGGAGAGCCTTTGAACAAGGCACACATTTCTCTAGGAGGAATGTTATCTAGCTATAGATAAAAGTGCCCTAAATACAGCACACTTTAATTTAAAGTGAGCGATAAGCCAAAAATGATGCTGTCATCTCTGTTTCAGACTATAAACAGATAACACTTTAATCACGCTGACCATTTCTCCTCTCAAGGCGTGGAGTGCTGCACATCCACCAGAGTGAAGGCATCCATGACCTGGGTCTTCCTCGCTGGGAACTCACCATCTGCCTGGTGGTGGTCGTCTTCATCCTGTACTTCAGTCTGTGGAAAGGGGTCAAATCGTCAGGAAAGGTAAAAACCTGCAGCCAGAATGTCAATGTTTTAGGCCATTGTGTCAATGACAGGTTTAAGTACATATTACATTGCTGAGATGCTTTATTGATGTTTTAATGTCCTCACTTTGATCTACAGGATATTCACAGCTTTTCATTTGTGTGTGTGTACTGTATGTGTGTGTTCAGGTGGTGTATATTACAGCTACTATGCCCTACATAGTCTTGCTGGTGTTGCTGATTCGAGGCATCACTCTCCCTGGTGCAATAGATGGAATTAGGGCATATCTCCACATTGACATAAAGAAGCTTAATAATCCACATGTAGGTTAAGGCTGAACTCATTTGGACATTTCCAGCTATGAATCATATGTGTGAATGATATATGTCTTGTCTTTTTAATGGATTACAACTCATTTTTGTTTACTGCAGGTATGGATTGATGCAGCTACTCAGATTTTCTATTCTCTAGGAGCTGGGTTTGGAGTCCTTATTGCCTTCGCTAGCTATAATAAATTTGACAATAACTGCTACAGGTAAGTGAGATTGTTGATACACATTAAGAATGTGCGTCAGTCATTATACAAATGGCCCTTTCTGGTTCAGCATCGAAAGACCAGGTCAAAGAGGAACTGTCACTACAAACATTTTAATGTTGATTTTAATGTGTGCATTTCAGTTCAGAGCACATATTGATTTGTAACAATCTTTTAGCTCAAAGTAATTCCATGCTGCAGTGCAAACTGGTAGCTCACTACCAGTGACTAAGACATTCTGGGTATGGTTGCTTATGAATGGTTCTCCTCGAAAGAAACAATGTTTTTGCTGAAGATAAAACATAGGAAGAGTTTTTGGTGGAGCCAGCAGGTGGCAGTCACCTTGTGAACCCCAGTAATCATAATAACAGTCTATGAAGATTCTCTGATCCATGTCACAGAAGAATATTTTTCTGTAGTTCAGGATGTTTCAGAACTTATTGAAGTGGCTTCATCAGCTGCTAACAGTAGATATTTGCCCTTTTTTACAGAGCACAATCAGAACATTTATTAATGCAAATGTTGGCAGACATTTGACTAACGGGACATTTAAGTTATATATTGCCAGGAAGCACTGACAAAATCAAACCCACAACAGTTTGCACTGCTAACATAATGCCCTACCAACTGAGCTAAAGGAACACCTTAAACAAAAATGTGTGTAAATTGTAACTTTGTTTTCAAGGGGAAAAGTTAAAAAAATAATAATATATTATTATTTTAAAATATTACTTTTATACATTTACATCAATTAGTTCTGCTTGTGTTTTACAATTAGGGACCACCAACATCACAAGACTCGCAAGATCACTAGGGATCTCACATCATAATACAGCTGAAACTGGACCCACAGATCTAACTCGTTTTCCACTGAAAAAATTAATAAAACACTACAACCAATAATAATGTCCATTTGCAGTCACCAAGTTTACATTATTTAAATAATACTAGTGCATAATATTCAGTTAATAATTAATATATAGTTTAAAAAAAGGAGCAAAAGTGATTATCTAAGAATATCTAAATGAGAATATTTTTATGTTGTAGAACCTACAGCTCATGGGATGTAATGTATCTCTTCTTGTGCTCTGTTGCAGGGATGCTATCCTGACCAGCACTATAAATTGCATTACCAGTTTCTTCTCAGGGTTCGCCATATTCTCAGTACTGGGCTATATGGCCTATCGCCATGGTGTTGACATAGAGGATGTGGCCACTGATGGTCTGTAGCTCTTCTATAATTTGCTGAAGATTCACACTGCCCATTTGTTGACCTGAATAGTTACTGTGTATCTGTCTGTCCAGGAGCTGGACTGGTATTCATTATCTACCCAGAAGCCATCTCAACACTACCTGGATCTACATTCTTTGCAATAGTCTTTTTCATCATGCTTCTGACACTTGGGATTGACAGTTCTGTAAGCGCATTTTGATCTTGTTATTGCCAAGATTTATATGTAGTCAATATTGTACCCTATAAAGTTTAAGTGTTCTTTTCTCTCTCAAATCCCTCCATCTTACCCAATACATATGTTTACATATTTAAGCTACTTAAATATTTCACTATCATTTTATTTAAAGTGAAACTAAAAATAATATGGCTATAAAATATGCTCCCCACCTTGCAAACACTACTGCTGATAATACATGTTATGTAATATCCTGCTTAGATGGGTGGCATGGAGGCAGTAATCACTGGACTCTCAGATGACTTTAAAATTCTTAAGAGGAACAGAAAGGTCTTTACATTTATAACAGCATTTGGGACATTCCTAATAGCACTCGTCTGCATCACAAACGTAAGTCATTGTTATTGTTAGAATTTCTACTGACACTGTAATATTTCTAATATTATATATATAATAAATAATATTCGAAATATTACAGGACATATTCAATTATATATTATATTTTTGTTTATATTTGTTATATCCTTTGTTACCTTTTTGTGTTTTTTGTTGGTCACAACAGGGAGGCATATATGTGTTGACCCTATTGGACAAGTATGCTGCAGGGACATCCATTCTGTTTGGAGTGTTGATTGAAGCCATCGGAGTGTCTTGGTTCTATGGTGAGTGAATGCAAAATCTCTCAATGTCATGAACATGTACAAACAACATGCATTCAAATGTTTGCATTTATACCATTCACTTATAATATAAATTGCATGTGTATGTAATGCAATAAAATAGAATCAAGAAGTTTTTATGCAATTGATAACTGTATATGTTTCTTCCTGTTTTCATTATGGTCTGCATGTGACGGGTTCCTATTGTTGTGTGCTATAGCAGCATCTGTTTCATGTTTCTCAGTGTTGCTCATCTGGACTCACTCAGGCACCCCAGCACTGCATTTCAGAGCCTTTCAGAGGTTTGAATATAACTTTATACCACTCATCCTCTTATAGTAGAGTGCTTCATACCCACAGAACTTAAACCTGATTGATGAATCCTAAACACCTGAATGTGCAGTGCTGAGGGCCCTTGTGAGTATTATTGGGAAGCATTGAACACAAACCGCAAGGTTATAGCACACAACAACAGGAACTGGTCACACACTGCGTACTGAATGATTTACATTGCTATTCAACATTTTCATGCAATATAAGGCAAGTCTCTGTCTACAAGCCTTAACAAATCATCATTTAAAAATTGTGATTTATCAGATTGAAGACCAAAACATCAAGCATTTATTTAAACAGTATGAAAATAATTTATGCAGACCATTGTCAAAAATTGTCAGTTCAATAATGCTAATTCTGTAATAGATTAATAGATTGTCTCTTTAAAAGATTAAACACTGTGTAATTATAAAAATCATGTCCCCCACAGCCTAATTCATGAGTTCAAAATTATATAATACCGCCTCTGCAAAGCCATGACACTGCTTCCTGACTTCTAACATTTCTCAAATCTCTTTAAAATTTCTTACATAACTTTCAAACACAGTTCTGTTTAGAGTACAGAGCACAGAGTGTTCAGATCATGGCTGATATTGTAAGAAGAGAAGCCACAATTCAGAGGAGAGTTCTCAGGTGTCCTTGTCTTAAAATGATGACCAGATGCTGCTAATGGTTTTGTATGTATGCCCCTTAGGTGTGGACAGATTCAGTCAGGATATTGAACGCATGATGGGCTTCAAACCAGGAATCTACTGGAGACTATGTTGGAAATTTGTCAGTCCAGTCTTTCTACTGGTAAGTTAATGTAGAGGTTCTGTTACATTAAAAACATTACCAAATAAACCTAAATAGTCTCAGTGACATTATGGATGGATGTTGACTTTTTAAGGACCTAATACACTCACAATGAAGTTCCTCCCCTGCTGTTTTGCATCCCCCAGATTTTGTTTGAAATGACATCACACCTTTTCTTCAATTCTATATGAAGTACATAGAAGATTGAACATATTGTATCTTAATTGTTAACAGAACTTTAGCCTTTGGGAGAACTGCATGTCTTGGGGGCATGTAATGTTTAAACTTGTAATATTTACTTAAATGAATGAGTCAGTGTGGAGTGTTACCCAAGCTTCCCCTGTAACTTTCCCCAGTAGTTCACAGAGTATGGAGGGATCCTGCACTTTCGACATAAATGATGCAATTAAATAGTTTCTACATTAAAAATAGTTTCTGTTTTTCTTGACATTAATTTTGTGTGCAGTTTGTGGTGATCGCCAGCATCATTACCTCCAGTGACTTCAAATATGACGACTACACTTTTCCTTACTGGTCGAATGTAGTGGGCTGGTCCATTGCCTTGTCCTCCATGCTGTTTGTACCCATCTATGCCATCTACAAGTTTCTTATGATGCCAGGCACCTTAAAAGAGGTTAGACAAAAAATAAATACACACAAATAACATATTATATATGTTATACAAGTTCTTAGACATACTCATATTCTTCACAAGAACCATTTTATCCTTAATGGTTTCAGTTGCCATTTTAAACATTAACTTTTAAAACATAATGCCACATTTCATTGTTTTTGTCTTCTATTGTAGAGGCTAGCATACTGTATTACTCCAGAACATGAGCATCACTTGGTCGCCGAGGGTAACGTCAGACAGTTTAAGGTAAGACATGAGCATAATTCTAAAGGTACCTTAACAATTAACCTTATTTAGCAAAATTGATGGCAAGATATTTGATATATATATATATATGATATAGACAGTCATATATTGTATATATTGTTTTTTCAGCTCAGACATTGGTTAGTCATCTGATGAAGGGCCAGGTGGAGGTGCTCTCTAAAATGCTACTTGAATGCTGGAGAAGATATGGTGTGTGAAAGAGAAACGTTTCTAGAAAGGTCTCTTGTCGTACAGAAAGGGTCTCCTAAGGAATGGACAGAAAGCTGGTTTTATGTTTCTCAACTACACACTGTATTGTCCAAACTGCTCCATTTGTGTTCATCGGTTGACTTGACTTTTTTTGTATGGTAGGGCAAAATTAATGCTGCACTTATATTTTTTAATCATACACTAGGATTTAGTTATCACACCTCTCGAAAAACCTCAAAACTTCAGAACACTACATTTTTTTTGATAATCCGTTTTTTTCTTCACTTTTTTTATAAATTATTATTAGTTTGTAATAATGTGATGGTAGTGTGATGGTTATGATCCAGTTTTTGTGAAAGTAAAACAAATGATGCAGGTATATTATCCTGTATGACTGAGAATGTAGGCGTTCCATGTTAACTAACACTATATTTCTTATAGCAAGATGTCATGGTCTGTGTAGCACACTGAAAAATTGAAACTCCCTAGATCCAGAAGGTCTTTCACTTGAAGGGTTTTTGAGTCATTGCTATTTTTTGGAGTCCAGCTGTGGGTTTCTCACATTTTACCCTGTTTTCCAAGAACGGTTTTACAACAGCTGGCTTTCATCAATGGTCCATCATGACTAATCTCAAACTCATCTTTTCCTTTTTGACACACCTCACAAAGCAGACATGCACCACTGTGTCAGTGCCTTATCTAGCCATAAACTTCCTGTCATTAAGCCACTCCTCTCAAGGAGAGAATGCAGGGACACTGTTGTTGACTAAGACATTTCATTGAGGAGAGAGCCTCAATTGTCTAATGCCAAGGGAACTTTATTCTTCCGAGGCTTGTTTCAATGATCTGCCTCAAGTAAAGCTTAACAGCTCATCTGCTGTTATTTTGAGTAATTTCAAAGTAAAAGGGAAATGGTTTTCTTCTGTTTTTGTTTTTTGTGAGACAATGGAACAAATTTTAAGATTACCTCAGTTATGGCATTGGCTCAAAGAAACAATTACTACACAAAAATATAATACAGAACAAACAAGCGACCTTTCAGCACTGTGCATTTAAGAACATCAGTGCCCTTACAGTTGCTTTTGGTACTGATTTAAAAGTATTAAACATGTGGAATGATACATTTTGAAATCTTAGAAGTTCAGTTGTCCAATACCATCCACTGGGGTTTAAATTTAATTTGATTTTTGTTACATTTTCATAGTTTCATTTTAAACTAAACACTGACAGCTGCAATTTAATTAAGCCCTTGTGGTACCATTATTAATGTGTGGTCTGTTTAAACAAGCTTTTGTGTATGTCACTGTTTTAGTAAAGTAAATGAATTATGTCCAATAATTTCACACCAGTCAAGATTAATGGTCTAATGTGGTTGTTTTTGTCTTTAAGACTTTCTGTCTTAAAAGAATGTTCCCATAACATTTTAAAGTGCCAAAATTAGTCTTTTGATTTGTGTTTTATTTATTTGTGTACAATCCCAAAAAAATTCAGTATTTAAAACATGGTGGCTGGTTGAAAGCAGAGTAACAGTATGTGGATTATGAAATATAGAGATATAAATATATTCTTTTGTTATATATCTTATATTGTATCTATCCAAATCTTTATAAAACGTGAATGTAAACCATTATAAACATAGAGTGTCTACTGTTATATCATGCTGTGATGTAGGTAAAGATATAAATATTCAAATATATTATTCTGTGTAACGGGGATGAAATAGCCACATGAATGTAAACGGAGCAGCTCTGAATTTCCGAGTGATGCTTAAAAATGTGTACAAAAACAAATATGTCCTTTTGATTGTGAATTATATATGAAGTCAGAATATGCACATTATAATAATAAAGTACACATACAGACCTAAAGTGTTTTGTCATTGTTCTGAAGTTGTTTTGATTGAAACAACCTTTTTGACCTTTGGTTGACCCCTCTACACACAGTGACTTTCATGCACACTCCTCTGGTCACACAAAGGTTGTATGGGTTGTATCTGTTATTTTTATTTTTTGCTAGATGTACACTGAGTTCAGTTATCCACAGGCCACTCTGCTTCAATGCTGTTTGAACACAATGCCCACAGGGCCATTTGAAACATTACTTTCTAGCATTACAGTAAAGGGTTACACTATTGGTAAGAGCTGAGAACATTACACTCTACTGGTAGTTGAAGGAATTAATATTAACAAAAATATTTAATAAATATGTATTATAGTAAACATTTTACAAAAAAAGTTTTGAGCCAACATAGTTTTAAGCCTGTGCATTGAGAGCATATACTAGAACACTGTCTAGGTTTAAGTAGCTTATGAGCTCATGTGAAAGGGTTTGGAACGGAGCCCATCAATTTGATTCACCAGACACTCTTGATTATAAAGACACCAAGTGATCTATCAAACTTACAAATACTTCTAATCATGCCATATTTAAAACCATTAAACATCTTGTTCTTGATGTGACCTTCTAAGATCAAAAATACATACAGACATACACTCAAACAGTATTTACCAAAAATGAGCCCTTGGCATGATATTAAGAAATTAAAAAGGTTTTAATGTTTTGCTTATAATGAAAAATGCAGAAGAAACAGAGGAAAGGCTCTGAGTGAGACAGACTACAGACAGGAGACAGCAGGAATTAGATGCATGAAAGGAGATTACAGGGTTTATTCTGCTTCAATTTGTCTAATCTTGGGACAGAAAATAATGAACAATGGAGAGAAATTGACAACTGTTTCTGCAACTGAGAGATGGACACAGACAAACAGCACATTTTATAGGGACATGATGAGAAAAAAAAGATAATGATAATCACCAATAATGATTAAAATGTTTCTTTTAAATGATTAAAGAGTCTTCAGTAATAATAAACTGAACTCAGGTTTAAAAGCAGACTGGTCAAAAGTAGATAACAATCTGTATGTATAATGTAAAATAATCATTAGTGATAATTTAGTTATAGTAATCGTTAAAGAACCAGTAATTCTGCTGTAGGAAGACTATGTAGTGTATCACAGTGTTTCCCAGGGAAAGACCACATTGCACTGAGAACAACATTATATAAACTGACAGAAGGAGTGATATGATTTCAGCTGCAGGATATCTTTAATTTCATTTTATTTGTGTTTTGGTCATCTCTCAAACTCAGTTATTCCGGTCTGCATATCCGGTCTGCATATCCACAGATGGGAGAAAGAGATGACCTGTTCTGAATTTCCGCACTCTGTTCCCCCTGTGCTCCTGATACAAGGAGATATCCAATGCTGATAACACTTTCTCTATGTCCTTTAGGTCTGTCTCTCACTCCTTTTTCCTCCTCCCCTATTCATCTTATCTGCTGTGGTCTGCCCTGTGTTCTTGCTTAATGCACCAAAAAGGTCAAAACCACAAACTTCCATCAAATTTGCTTAGCCAATAAAAGTCAAGCTGGCCCTCCATAGACAGCAGCTAATTGCAGACCCTCTACAGCTGTAATGCAATTAAAGAGCTTCTTAGGGCCTCTTCGTATTGAGGGACTTGTTCTCTCCTGCTAATCCAATTGGTGAAAATTTATCCATGTGACTGAACTGATAAAATCTGTCGACAACCTAAGAAGACCTAAAACCACAAATGAGACAGTGTTGATGAATTCAACATTCGTCTGATGCCAAAATGAAAAACGTTATGCCACTTAATTAGCTCCTTGTAATTTATTGTATAATGTAAAATGCACAGATTACAATTCACGACAAAGACATTTTCAGTTTAAGTACTGTTTACAATTTATCACCTTAACATACAGGATAAACACAGACATAAGACTAAAGTAAGAGAAATCTGCTGGTCTTCCAACATGGCCATGGAAATCAGGATCAATATAAATTTCAGGTTGACTTTTAATGTTATTTACAGTACAGCTAATGTAAAGTTTGATTAATTTGACTTTCTCACAAATTTGTCTTCCATTTATATCACTAAATAGTAAACTATTGTTTCAGCTAAGTCTACCTTTAGTTTTCTGAATGGCAACATTCATAATATGCTTCTACTGCTAGTTTCCTGTGGAGTAACATCTGCCAGCACTATAGCTCTTTTCGTAAGAGGTCCATATATCCAGCAGCATTGGAAAACAGGTTCACTGCAGGGCATTTCCTCCCTTTACAGTGACTATTTGGGGTGTAACCGAGGAAGCCAGGAATCAATGGTCTTCTTTAGCAGAATAAATATTCCCACTCTATTCCCATATGGTTATTTTTGTTACAAGAAAGCTAAACAAAAATTAAGTATAGAATCTTGTTCATTTAGGGTGGACCTGGAAAGCAGCACAGTAAGGTTAGGTGCAGATAGCTGATTTTCACACACATGAGGGATGTGGAATTTTGTTTTTGGTAGATGCTAATATTCCATTAAGTTTCCAGTGAAGTGGGCCAAATGTTTTGCAAGTGTAAAAGCAGGTCCACACTGCCCCAACAAACGACACTTCAGACCTTGTTTAAAAGGTGAAAACTGTCATTTTCACACTGCCCCAACAACAATGCCCAAACACTGGTTGAATTATAATGTACCTGAAGCCTATGACTGAACTAAGAAGCTGTCAAAGTTGTCCTGGCCCAAACCCATGACTCAGCACTCTTGCACAAGGACCCAACTAGACACGTTCTTAAAGGATCCATTGAGATGAGAATGAGATTAATTGTGCATTGAAATTCCTGTATGTGCAACATGAACTATATCTTAGAGAATAATTTTTGTTCTTGTAGTGTTTACAAACAGGCCCAGCAATTGCGTTGGTCAGACATTAATAAATATTGTATGGGCCATTTCAGCAATTGAGATACGCTTGAGAGCTTTAGCATTATATGTTATCTGATTGCTGAAAATGACCAGCTAATGCAGAACTGATGGTTCTTCAACTGGCCAAATGAAGCAGTCAAAACACACTCTGAAAGCTCAGTAGCGACTGCTGCACCAGAGGAATGTACAGTAACAGCAATTGTGGCCACTGAGGGTGCTTTTAATTACCAAACATTCCTTTCTGCCATGGTTCTCTTCCACTCTCTTGGGCACAGATTGGTAGTGATGTTCTGCTTTGTTTCCTGTTTACTTCCAACACCAGAACTTGTGTGACTTCAGACAGTGATGCCTGGGACTGGGATTTCAAAGCTTTCAGCTTCAGTGAAAGAAACATCAGTAGCTTCATTAATTACAGCTTTGTGATGCATAATATATATCCACTGATTTGCATACCACAATAGTCTCAGATGCTTTATATTTGAGCTCCTAACTGCTATATCTTAACATCACTCTGCTCTTAATTCAATTCAATTCTCAGCTGTTTTTGTTCAAATAAAACCTTCAGAAATGTTATGGGTTAATGATGGCATTAGCTCTGCATTAGCTTTACTGGCTGTTGAGCCAATGTGGACTATTTGGTTTTTCTCAGATTATGTCTCTATTATGTATGTTACCATTCTGTGATGAAAGGAGCAAAATGTTGTGCCAATGTAGTGACCCTTTCTCTTGACTTTTAGAATCAACTATAATCTGTAGGACCATGAAAACTGACAAGGGGAATTTGCATGCCAGTCTTCACCCCAGATCCACAAATGATGACTGTACATGGTCATAATCAAGGCAATTTATACAGCAGAAACAAAAGCTTCATTTTGGAGGCTTTTAAAGGCATACCACCCCTCATAACTAAGAGAGAGAATGGCATGCAAGTTTCACTAATTTTTTGGCCTTTTATATACAGATCAGAGGTGATTGAGGCTTCCAAGAGTCAAACCCTTGTGTCACTACATCAACACAAAATTGAAGTGATAGAAATGAAACTTTGCCTTATAAGGAATATTTGAAGGAGAATTTTTTATCACATTCTGTATTTCAATCCAAAGTCTTATAGTATTCATTAATATTTCATAATAGTTATACTTACACATGCCTCATCCATTTATTACATATTTTTCCCTCTAGGCACAAAGTAAAAAAAGGACAAACCCAAATATGTACGAAATATTAATAATGATGATGTATGCCTTAGCACAGTTTTCTGAAAATTACCCTATTAAATCCACTGGTGGCAGCTTTTACAGGGATCATACACACACACCACATACACACATATTCATTTGGAACCTTTTTTATACATATCTTTGGATATTTACAAAAAGGATTCCTAAAAATGTTTGAATACCTGCTGACAGAAGGATATTGTGTAAGATAGAGTCAGAGCCTGTGAAAGTTAAAAGCTGAGACAAAAGGTTTTTCGCAACAAAGATGTAAACTCCATGACTGACAACATCAAAGGCCCCTGTGGGAATGGGAATTTCAAGGACTCCCTAGTGTGCAAGTAATTGGCAGTTGTAAACTGGTAGAAAAATAGGATTAAATTTGGAAATGATGGGGAGAGACAATGAGAGTGACAGAGTAAGAGAGTGAAAGAATGAAAGAGAGAGTTGTCTAATCTTGATGTTTAAAACTGAAACAGTCAACTATGTTTAACCAAACATTGTATTGTAGATCTCAATAAAGTTACAAACATTGAGGAATAGGTTTTTGTTACATGATTAATGGAAAAGCACACTCAATCAAAGTTTTTCTGCACTAATAATACAAGACAGCACATAAGCACACTTGTTATCAAATAGGTTCACTCCCACGGAGCTTTTAAAAAATAAGACATGGAAATATCCTAGCAGTTTCTATCCAAAGAAGAACCACAACAGTATATATGTTTAATGACTTATCTCAGTGATCTACAAAAGGCCTTTTTCATTGCTTTATTAAGACACTGCAACTCTAAGTCCTTTTTTCTGTGGTGGTGTATTCACAAAAAGACCTCAGTGAAGACAGGCATAAACAACAGTGGATTCAATTACCTTTAATGCAAACTGTTAATCTGCCCTGCATTACAGTTATAATAGAAGACTGTGCAAACTCAGTTTCTCTCTGCTGTCTGACAGTGATTAATTCAATAAGAGATAAATGAGGCAGTAGATGAGATAGTAGGTGGTTGGCTTGTAACTTTAAAAGAAGAGACAACAGAGGAAGGTGTGAAGTGGTTAAGCAGTTACCACTTCAGATTATTTCAGCCTGACAATCACACAGTGACTGCACTGCACTTGGTCTGCATGGTAAACATCCCAGCACAGCAGACTATAAGACAGAGCTCCTCATCCCACCAATCAGTCTAGCGATCACTCCTCATAATAGTTTGTTAATACATAACATAATCATTCCTTAAAGAAAAATATATATTTGTGTTGTTGTCTTACACATACTTGTAGTTTTCTAAGCAACTCTGGAACTTTGTATTTCATTCATTCATTTCATTCTCACGTTACGGTCCCCTTACAATAAATTGCTTGGGTTATTTTATTACTCATTAGTAAGTCAATTTCAATTGTCAATTTTAAATTCAAGTGTTTTTAATTACAAATGTGCATTTTAAAATGTAATTTTTTGTATTCTATGTATAGCACAATAAAAACATGCATGTTATTTATAAATTATTATTATGAAGCATTCTATAATATTAATTTATGCATCTAAGAAGTGTCCATTACATCAGACGGTCTTATGTAGAGTTTTGTGTTGATTTTCTGGTAGTTTTTGGCAACAATCACACATTCCTATCAGCTATTCTAAATGTTCAGTCAGATAACATGGTTTATCTCTGTTCTCTTCAGTGGGGGTTATTTTGATTTTACTTCAACACTGCCAGAAGGAAATCCGTCAGGTCACAGCATTGGGGGAGTGTGAGATTTAGTCATTTTTAGACCAGAACAGTGTAATTTGCTGTTTGCCTGTGCTGGACAGCAGCTATTTTCTTTACTCACAAAATCACATAGGTTTGTTTAACATCATAGGGCATGCATGTAACCGGCACTTGTTCTGTGTTTAAGATTGTATTGTTTGCTCTGAGACTCTGTTGACATGTCAAGGACAAGACCGTGTTTTGTCCTGCTTATTGTGTCGTTTTGTAAGGTGGATAATAAAGATTTTTGTCTTTTCTGCAGAAATCTGAGAAACATTGAAAGGTTTTACTTGGTGGGGAAATATAGCAACACGCAGCTTGCCATTGACTTTAACCTTTTATTAAGGGTAAAATTACTAGTAAATCAGAAATAAATTGTTACTTCCCCAAAGTTATTGTGCATATTTGCTCAAGGATAAATGATGGGTAAAAGCTCATTTGGTCTTGAATGTTTATGTAATATTAATTCCCTTATTAATCAACACACTTTCCAACAGCAACAAACTATTACTATCTTGCTGTTTGATCTCAATGTTCCTAAAAGATCAGAGCTTTAGCCAAGCTCACTGGAAGTGATTTAAAATAAACACATAACATCCACTGTATGTTTAAATTACAGTGTTTCCATCATAATACTTTAAAGAGAGACACACTGTACACACTTATGTTCTTGTTCCAAACCTGTGACACACTCTACTCAGGAAGCTCTTAGATGCCAAAACAAACAGAGACTGACAGCATGGAGGGTGTTCCACAAATAGCAGCAATCATCTCCAAAACTTATGTATGTGTTTGGGAAAAGTACAAGTTTAAATTAAAAGAAAGCACTAATTTGAAAAACTCAATACCATTCAATAAATGTACCCAAAGTTAGTCACTCCTAGAAAGTTTTTCTGGGCTGCATAATGTCTCTCTCATAATGTCTTCTGATTGCCTAGAATGGGTATGCATTTGCTGATTTCAGTAGTAGCACCAAGGACTTTCCAAGTAATGTATTTATAGTGCAGAGTAAACTCAGATTTTGAGATTAGGCAATAGGAAATGAGTGTTTTTTTGAAAGAGGTTATTCAATGGTTCATTGGGGAGAATATCACTGGTTTGCTATCTCTGTGTTCTCTTATGTTTCATGTGAACGATCCTATAAAATTCCTAATGGAAAGTTGACTGGCTTCTAATAGCCCATTTTATGAATCACAATGTAACCAATGTCCTGGTCCTCTGCTAGCATAAAAACTGTTATCAAACATCACAATCCATAATCATCAACCATCAGCAAATGAGGTGCAACGTCTCAGGGATTCTTTCCCTGTGTAAAAAAAAGTCTATCAGCATCATTGACAAGAGCAACATTAGAAGACAGAGTGCTGGCTGGTTTCTGGATTTCTGAGACAACATTGACAGTGGACCGACTCATACATCTGAGAACCTCTGATTTAAGTGCTGCATTAAATCTCCTCTCACTCCACAAATTTCACTTACATATATACAGTGTTTTACTGTGGTTCCTGGCTCATGTTTGGATTTATTCTCATATTTTTTTTTTTTTTTTTGTAGACCAAAAGACATGGAAATTATTTTGAGGTCATGCTGTCCACCTATGTTGGAAAAAAATCTCTTTGTATCAGACACCAGCAAAATTTCTTCAGCTTACTCAACACTAAACAGGACACCGTGCCAGCACAGGAAATAAACAGCCCACCTTCTAGTGAACTGTAAACAAAGTGTTACACAGAGTCTATAGGTAAGTAGAACCGTTTCACAGTACACCCTTTGTGTTAAGTTACCATTTTATACTTAAAGATTCATTTATTTTTTATTGCTGGATTGCTGACAAGCTTACACAACCTAATTGAAAGACACCCCAACTAAAGCTGGCCAGAAGAGTTGCCAGTAAGGCCAACACAAACTTCATAAATACACCAGGAAGTATGTTAATGCAGCCTCTGAGAGATAATAGTCCTGTTCATTATAGGTATGTCTTTTTCCTGGACGGCCATTACGGTCTCTTACACAACACTGGCCTTCAAATCTGTTTCACGTGGAGCTACTAAACTTAGTTTGGGTTTTATCTGGCTCACAGTCATAAACAGTGAATGTTCTATCAGGGAATGTTTATAAAAGTACAGTACAGCACTCGAGGGTCTGGAACGGAATAAGAGAGTTTAAAACGTCATTTTAAAACATGGGTGGCATGTGGAGCAGAACTGGATATGAAAGTCCATCAGATGACGGTTTAATAAAGACACCTAGTTATCAATGGGATTATTATTTCACTTTTTCACACTTCACTAAGACTGTAGAGCTGATGGGCATCACAGCTTCTTGCTCATCCAAACAAGCTCTCTTGAGCAGACATTACTCACCCTCAGATCAACAGACTACATCTTAGATTACAGACTATATCTAAGAACCCTCTGTACTTCCTGAGAATCTGCTCTCCATTAAATCAACTTCAATTGAATTAAGACCAGAAGAAAATAAGAGAATTGTCTCATGAAAAATATCATGAAATATGATTGTATCTAGAATTATGGAATGACTGTCACTTCTCATCTGCCTCACTGTTTACTTTACGGTAACTAACAGCAGCAAACAATGCTCTCTTGTGGCTGCTGAAGGAACAGGTTTGGGATTACCATGGACAGAAGAACTTTGGCTACATCTACAGGACAATTGTGGAAATTATGTGTGGCACGTCTGTAGAGAAACGCAAACAGAAATGTTTTAAGAGATTGCACTTTAAGTTGGAAATCATTGAGCAGTTCTGTCTTGTAAGATACTGGAATGACAGGAAATACAAGCAACGATTAAAACATGATTCCTGATGGTCACTGGGCATTAGTTTAAATCTAAAAAAAGTTCCAATAGTTTTCAGCAGTCCCTTGTATCTGATCCAGTGCTGTCAAATCCCCCACATTATTTTACTCTATAAACATAATCAATGTGTCCCATGAATCTGTGTAAATTCTGCTGGTTGTAATTATAATTATTGATAGTAAAGTGGAACCAGACTAAGTTTAGGTTTATGGAACCAAGTCAACAAGACACTAAAACTTGTCAAAACTGGCCCAGTGGCATGTACATTTTCTTACAGCAAGTATTGTGCAAACCCTACGTGAATGACGAAATGACAGGAACATTCTTGTATACAGTTTATGCTTGCTTCACTTTTCAGCATTTTATATTTTGCGGGGTGGGGGTTGGTTCACAAATGATTTAATGCACAGCGTTAGGTCTGCGTACCAGTCAGCGCTACTTCACTGTTAAAAAGTCAGTGTAATGCTCCGCTGTGGAGAAAGTGGACAAAAATAGCGTTAATTTATAGAGATCCAAACCTGCAAAAATTCAAATCAATAGAAATACATAAATTAAAAATAAACGTAAATTTAAAAAAAATAAAATATATAAATGTATAAATTTCAATATAAATTTCCTGCACTTTGTAGGAAATATGTATGAATATAAATTCCTTCATTTATTCATTTTGACGTATTTTTATTTATTAACGCACGCCTTTAATTTTGTATTTATTCTTACCTTTCTGGTTTGTAAGCTAGTTAGGTGGTTTGGCTCAGTTCACCATTAGCTTTGGGTAAAACGAAGCGCTCATTTACTCCGGAGTTGTTCTGAAGTGACGTCACAGGTTTCACTTACACTAAGGTGAACTCCTAAAGCGCTGGTGCTGCGAAATTTAGCCACGTGTAATTGTGACGTTCTGTCACCACATCTGTAGTAAAGTCTGAACGTATCGTGTCGTGTGTGCTGTCTTCTCTTTTATCTGGATATTTGTACCGTCCGGATCGTTTGAATGAACAAGCCCCGCCCACACGTCGCTTAGTGAACTTTTTGTTTGGCCCGCTGCTCGCAAAATGACTCTTCAGGGCCCGAGTGGACGGTGTGTGTCTAGTTTAATTACTGCTCTTTTGTAATCACAAAGAAAATCTTTACTGCAGTAAATGAGAATCAATTTTATTAACTATTAACAATTCCATTTAGTTACTGAATGTACAATTTGCAACGACGTACAATTTGTTCCTTAAATTGTACGTC
>JBAJNP010004242.1:0-34538 GCA_036877545.1 Yasuhikotakia modesta | reverse complement strand
AGTTTCTGTTGGCCTTGTTACTTCGTTTTTGCCTTTGTACAGCAGTACAATTAAACCATTTTATCTGTAAACATATGGTCTTTAATATTCCATACCCTTCATATGACGTGGCCCTCAGAAAGTATTTTGCCCCTAAGCAACAATTAAAAGTTTCAATGAATGCGATTAGATACAGTAACAGTATTTTAAAACAAGTGGCTTGGGCAGACAAATCATGCTAGCTATTTTCTGCTAACTATTTTCTCCTTTTCAAACTAGCACTTATTTAATCCATTTCTGTAACTGTTTTTAATTAGCTGGTCCTGGGGTCATTTTGTGTGTTTCCTCCCCAGTTCACAGGTGTCCTAGCAGAGCAAACACAACACCATAACATTAACTATGGACGTGTTTTACTAAAATTGACAACCAGAAAGAGTTAAAAATGTCTTTGAAAATGTCTCATTAAAACAAGCTTGTAACGTTTTCCCCCTTGAAAGCATGCTTGTGCTACCTTAAAAATGACACTTGATGTTGTTATCTACTGCAAACACATTTATACATTTCATGCTTTTTAGAGCATTTTATTTTATTATATGTCATTTGTTTAACAATCATTAGTGGCTATCTTTGTGTTCCAAAAAAATGTATTGCAAAAAAGGGAACAGGAAACTGTACAGAAAATGCTGAATGCAGCCCTAATTTTGTTTCTGAAATAGGCAGCAGAGGGAACTGAAGGAAAAGAGGGAAATAGTTCCCTGCTGACGTCAACACCCAGCGGTGGAAGTGACTGCCTTTTATGGACACGCTCACTCTGGTACATTCCTCACTCCAGCAGCGCTCGTCCCAGCAGCTCTGGGGAGGAGAGGTCTTGCTTGGTTGTGACGCAAAAGGCACAGTAAAAGCAGATAATAAATTAAAAGGGGTAAAAAATTCCCCTTTAATGATCACTTTTACTTTTAGTAAAAGTGTCAGCGTGTAACATTATTGCGCAAACATTTGCAGGTATCGCAGCCTGTAGAGGCCGCAACTGCACAGCGGTTTTCTCAAAGGCACGGTGAAGTTAGACAAACAAAGTGTGGATTAATAGCCTTAAAGGTTAGAGAAAACTCAAAATGCCACCTGTTAGCGTGAAAACAGAGCTTTCTTAGAAAACATTAAGGGTTCTTGTTATTTCGTCCTAAAGACAGAATATTCGGAATGCCATGTAAAATACAAACTCCCTTTCGAAACTACTCAAGTGGCTAATTCACTTTTCCTAAAATAGGCGTGTTTTTCAGGAAGTTTTCATAGGATTGTTTATGTTTGAAATGGAAACACTCCCTCCAGTCAGCAGCGGGAATTTTTCAGCACAGATGTAAGTGATTTGGAAGTGACTGACTGTGATTTAAGCAATCTCGCACTCGGCTCATATTTTAGACCGCATGTGTTCCCTCCACGCTCCGCACTCCTTGCCTGGGATCCGACCTCGTATTGTTCTTGGCAGCCAGATCCCTGACAGGCTTAGACAGCAACTTGCACAGGCAGAATAGAAGCCAGATGCGTTTCCATGACGCTGAACACGTCTGTGCCGAGCCGGGTTGTGCAATTCCCTCAATGCTACTTGAAGCAGAAAAATCCATTTCCATAATTGGATCCTTGCCCTAGCAGATCATTTACAGAGTACCTTGAAGTCACGTGGATAACGTGAAACTTTCTTAAGACTTCCTTCGTGTACAATATTATCTACAGCTGATAAAGTTTGCCAACGTTTTTCAGTATTGAATACCATTTATGCCTTTCTAGATTGCTTTTATAGTAATTTGATGATGCAATGGAACTTATAAAATCATATTAACAGGACAGCTTGCTTCATATTCAATTTAATGTTTTTTTCAACTGCATCAATGTTTCTATTCACTCTTTGTTCAATAAACACAACTGTAGTGCCACAGGGGGATTAAACATTTACCTAAACATTTAAACATCTACAATCCAGGCTGTGACTGGCATTGTGCATTGTAGTGTGTCTTGAAACAGGTTAGTAAACAAAGGAAAAGGTGCTTTAAGTGGTTTATAAAGGACTTTGGTTTGTTAAACATTAATTAAATGGGACAGTGGGGTAAGTTAACAGAAACCCTGTGTTTTGTTTTAAACAATGGCTTACATTTTCAGTCTAACAGTTAAACGGCATAGTTATGTTATAACTAATATAATGAGTAAAGAACCACCCAAATAATGTCTCATTATTCACATTTGTAGGACGCAAAAGGAAGTTATGCGGCAACAGATCTTAATACTGGTGTTTTAGGTTTGTTCCCATAGTAACTCCATGGTAACGGTTTGTTGTCCTCTGACTCTGTCTCTGTTTTCTTATCCTCTCCAGTTGACCTGCTTTCTTAATGCCTTCTAATTCATTGCTGTTTGATAAAAATCAATGTCTATTTAATTTAAATGTTGTATATGTAGACCTATACAGTATGTTTGTTAATAAAGGCTATGTCACACTATTTAATGTGTGACCTTTTGTAGTTTTTTTATTGCATCATTTAAATCACTTTTAAATGAACTGTGTGTTTTCATCGCTTCATATAATTAACTTAAGAAGCAGAAAAAGCAAATTTGTTAACTAAACAGCGTGCAAGGAGTAATGTACAGTTAGTGGGGCTTTTGTGACCAAATAAACATCACCAGTGTGATTCATATGCATCAAAGCGTTTATTTTGTGATAATGGCTGAATCACTGTATGTTATCTTGCACATTTAAGCGTTACCAGCAAACAAACAAATAAACCAATTAAAGATCATTGTGAGACTGAGTGGGAGTCATCTGAGTGGGCATTAGCAAAAATATTTGACCCCAGGATGTTGCGATTGACCAATCAAAATCAAGTATCACTACTAAAACATCTAAAGCAATTATATCATCTAAAACAACATCTAAAGCAATTCTTTTCGCATATGACCTACAAAGTCTTCAGATTTCCATAAAGGGAAACCTGTAGAGCAAATGTGCCGTAAATTCCTTCAAGCGTTCAATGCTGATGAAGTAACCACCTTTCTACCCAGTGAGAGCTGTCAAAATACAGAAGCATTAGCAAACAGTGAGGTCATCACTATCCATGCACTGTAATTGCAATTCTAAGGCCCCAGCTTCACTGTGCTGTTCAACAGCTGTCACTGTTTGCTGTGTCAAACGCACCAAAAGCACCCTAAGCCTCACAGAAAATAAAAAACGGGGAAAAGACAGGCCATTTGTGCGTTCGTATGGTTATTTGCTTTTACTGGACTGCCACTGTTGTTATGGTTACATATCCTGTGTGTGTTCTGGCTTATAACAGAAGGGCTATAAAGTTCATTTAACTCTTAAATGTGACAATAGCTGTGAATATCCCACACCGAAATACGCAACCAAATGCCTTTGTGAACGTTGTTTTTTACTGTCATTTTGTACTGTAAATTTTTACTGTCATTTTGATTAGATTTTCCTGCGGGCCCCAACACTTCCTCTTTGAGCCAGCGTGTGACTTGTGATATGTACTTATGTGCCATCACACATGTGAAACGTTTAATTTGGGTTGCGGTGATCTTTATGTGGTGTAAACTGATTATCGGTAAGTGACTGTAAAGGATGTGTGATACACATTTTGAATACTAAAATTAGAAAACACTTAAGTGTTAATGTAACCTTGGCTATATGAAATCATTTTAAGCATAGTATCAAATTAATTGGAAATATCTTTAAATAGGACAAAATAGTATTTTTCAGCCCAATTTCAGAAGGCCCTCTGTGTTTTGGGCGTCTCCTTAAACATTCCAGATTCAGTTCATCGAATTGAAATTAGAGGGCTGTGTCAGATAAACATACAACATATTTACTGCTGGTAGTAGGGGCTGGGAAACATGAGGGAGTGTTTTTAAAAGTTTAAACACAAAATGTCACCATGTCAAAGGTTACACAGACTGTATAGGAAGCAAATGCATACAATAACAAACAGTAAATATATAACTGTAATATACAAACAGTAAATGATATGGTAACCTATTTTAGGACAAAGCACAGAAACAATATGCATAGAGTACATAAAGTGCCCTTTCCTGGGGAAAACAATGTTGCTAAGCAATGTCATTTCATAATTTTGCTTATGAAACTCTTCAATAGTATTACTATCCCTGTCAATACTATAGATCGCATTGAGTTATGATTCAAGACTGATGTTTGCTCTGTTTATCATAACTGGTGTGCCTTGCACTGGTTTATAGGTAGGAGATTAAATGGTTGGTTAAACATTACATGCTATAAAGGGGAGGGGCTATTTAACATTGAAAATGCTCAAGTTTTGGTAACACAAGGAATGAAAAACAATCCAGAAATGTAACACTGCTATAATGTTAAACTGTTATAGGTTCAGTTGTATTACGTCAACTAAGACAAGGTATACAACCAGGAAGTGACAATGTGTCTTATATAACACTTGACACCGTCATACATGTATTTTGAACGTCATTAACAAAACAGTAGAGATTATAATCTTAACAGCTATTGGTTGTTATCTGGGTAAATTAAGCTTTGGTTAGTTCTTAGTGTTGTTGTATGAAATATCTTTATTTGTGCCAAATATGACCTTAAGGCTGGCCCTTATATTTACAAAATATGATTTATTTTTCTTTTTTTAGAAGGTAAAAGCTGATTTTGAAATGTAAGCAATTTACTGTAAAGAATATGATATGGTGATAGGCATGCAGGTATATTCTTGT
This sequence comes from Yasuhikotakia modesta, assembly GCA_036877545.1. Lineage (NCBI taxonomy): Eukaryota > Metazoa > Chordata > Actinopteri > Cypriniformes > Botiidae > Yasuhikotakia > Yasuhikotakia modesta. Next base: position 29,825 of record JBAJNP010004242.1, on the reverse strand, counting down.
AATTTTGTGGTGTGGTGTGTTTGGAGGACAACACTTTGTTATTCATGGTTTTCTGTCACAACACACACACACAAACACACACACACACACAAACCAAAACAAACCACAGTCAGAGAAGCAGTTTCATTTTTTTTTTTTTACAATTTATTACATTATTTTGGAATTGAAATTGTTTCCATCATTCAGTGCCAAATGCCTGACACGTGTTGATAAATAAGTAAAAAATACATTGCTATAACGTCAATAAATAATAAATATATTAGTCTATACAATTACAAAAAAAAGCAATTGAAGCAATCTACCTTACAGAAATACTGTATTGTCCCTGATAAAAGACAAGTTTCCTTGAGAAATGACCCACCAGGGTTGTCAAATATTAAACAACTTGATAGGTCTAACATAACTATACAGTTTAAGGATTGTTTCTTAGGATATTTGTCCACACAGGTACCTAACAACAATGCTTTGGTTAAAATTGCTACATGGAAACAGTCTCCCAATATAGATTTGTAAAGTGCATTTCATTGAAAGTGAATGTAACGTCATTCTCTCAAGTTTATCACATTGTTGGTTAATACACATATTTCCCCTATTTATAATCTATATTACATGGATGTGTGGCCATGCATTTGCCACTAGCATATGTTTATGATATTTAAAGGCACTTATCTGTCTATGCTTATTGCTCAAAAATGTCGAAAAGCGGAAGACAATATCACAGAAAATACACAAAATAATACACCGTTGGCCCTGGTATAGGTTCTGGTAGTTGGAGGGAGCTTGTATCAAAACACTCTCCTTTAGCACATACATAATAAATTAACAGTATTAAGACTCGTTGCACATTTGAATGATTTGGATTGTAAAGGAATCATGGTAAAATCTTTATATAAGTTTTAGTCGGAGACGGACAGTCGCGCAAACACGGACAGGCGCTTCGCGTTTGGCGCGTCGAAGGTGGGCGACTCGGACCCGCTGGAACTGCCGGTGCTGCTGTAACTTTCGCGATCTGATAGTGAGTCTTCCGAAGAACAGCGCTGCAGGGTAGCTGTTACAAGGGATTTGTTGTGGTCTTCCTTCATGTAGTGCCCGTTCCCGGAGCTCGGTAAGTTATTTCCGTGTCCGCAGACGCACCGAGACTGGGGTTCAGCTGGAAAGAGCGCGTTGACTTGAATATCCCCGTTACTGTGACGACTGAAGGGAAACATTTCACGGGAAGAGTCGGTGAAGACGGGGGACAGGATCTCAGCTGGAGGGGGAGAGACTGATGGCGCACGGGTGAAGCTTATGGGATCGTATAAAGGCGGAGAGGTACTGCGGGGTCCGGAGAAACCCGCAAAGCTGACACTTTGGCGAAGGAGGCGCGGGTTCTGGTCAACAGGAGCCTTTAGAGAGCTTCTCTCCTCATGGATGAAGTGACACCTGGATCCGTACGGACAATATCCAAACTGGTAGAAAGTGCGACATGCCTGAGTTTTGTATTTCGGGTGTCGGTGAAGACCTCGCAGTTCGTTCTCGCCGTGGGCAAATTGACACTTACTGCCATATTTGCAGCTTCCGTGCTCCTGAAAGCTCCGGCATAGCTCGGTTTTGTATCGGATTGACTGCAGGTGCGCCAGGGGAGGAAATCCTGGCGGTGGGGGGACATCGTTGGGCTTTATCTTGTTATAGGCTGATAGACAGTTTTCGGTCAGACTCATGGAACGGTCTGGTCTGAAGGAATACTGGGGTTTACCGGGGGCTCTGTCGCTCCAGGTGTCCCCCGACCAGCCGATGAGGTCGTCGGTAATCCGTTCAGAGCTGATGCTCTTAGATGAGAATGGACCCATAATCAGATTCTGAAAAGGCAGTAACAGAAATAAATAAGCACATCTCGATTGTCAAAACATGGGAAAACGTGCCACGTAGCTGCTAATAGTGCTGCCAAGACAAAACGCATTTTAAGTATAACCAAAATCTTAAACTTGATTTAACTTACCCTTAAAAGACTTTCGCCCAGCGTATCGGACATAGTGAAGAGTTGTTTGCGCCCAGAAATGTCGCTCAGACTGACGGATTATTGCTGGCAGCGCTGTGCTGTTTTTAAGAGCGTTTCAGCGGCGCCTTTATATCTATGTGAATTGGGCGGGGCGAAATTCCCGTACGTCTCCTCCACCGGTAGTTGACATTGACTAGTAAAACAGCGCTTGAGTTTTTTTAACCAGTGGCAAAAAGCTGCAGTTTCACTGGCAGGCAAAACAAGAAAGTAGTGATCAATTTACAGTAACCTTTCGATAACTGTCAAGGCGCACTTTTCCCGTGGCCTGTATCATCACGACTGGTTGAGAACGATACTGTTTATTATTTCCAGCATTTGTTTTTCTTGTCATGTTACTGTAAGAAAAAAACAAAGTGGGGAAATTATTGTGAGATAAAACAAAAAGGAACCTTTTATAATTAAAATACTAAATAACGGTGTGAGTTTTGTTATTTAATAATAACGTTATTAAAACATAATTTAATTATATTCATGAGTTTTAAGGTGTTTACGTTTTACTTAATACGTGTGTTCAGGGTGTTGATCTTTATATTAAAAGTGTGTGTGATAGTAGTAGAGACAGTCAGCTGGTCCTGGTTTCATTTTGGAGGTATCAGTCTGACTCATGTTGTTATGTGAAGGCAGCGCACCACTTGTGGCCATGATGTGAACTGACAAAGCCACAGCTGAACCTTGTATTCCACTTATTTGTTTTCAGCATACATTTATTATTTTATTTTACAGCTATTTTTTTTACCTCATTGGCAATAACAATTAACATCTGTCTGTCTGTCTGTCTGTCTATCTATCTATATATCAAAATAGACGTATATAAAACATTTGACATGTATATAATGTGTCTGTGGTGAGAAATGTGTCTGTGGTGTATGTGGGGAGAAAAACAAGGTGAGTCACATTGCTTGCAGATGAATTGATGAATCCTATGGAAATTTCAACTAACAACAAATATTTTAAATGACTAACAATTATTGCCGTAAGTTTTGACTAAGTGCCAAGTGTTCAACAGCATCATATCTCTTACCAAGATGTATTTCTACATTGACTGAGGCAGTTAAAAACAGACAAGCCTTCTCATGTTTGCTTAAAAATAGCTTCCTCTCTCCATGACTTTGTCCAATTTGGCTGGGTAGGGATGTTAAAAATGGTGCATGAGACATGGAAATTCACTTTTCTTATTTCTTTAGGCTCTACGGTTCTGCAATCCCACAAATACGGAAACTCTCCCTCATCTTTGGCTACATGTATGTATGCTTGCTCATGCCCACATGATGTATTCAAACAAACATATAGATGGTCACACAGATGGTTTCAGTTTCCCTTGTACATCTTTGGGTGGGGATTGGAGTGAGCAATGGCAGGTAATCGTTATTTATATGAGGGGATTTCCTGAACAGAGCTGTTACAATCTTCTTAGTCAATGCTTTAGTATTTTAACCATGTTTACGTGTGTACTGACTGAATAGTTAGTAGATTCTATTATGTAAGGTGCCTAATTATAAATAGATGTGTACAACAATGTAAGTTATGGTGGCTATCCACAGTGGAATGAGACACACTGCTGTTTCAGAACATGACTGTGCACATACAGTGTCCCCACCGGCTCGCTAATGTTTAGCTTATTTTAGTCTACATACTCTTTCATTTTGTAAATACCCTTTAATTTCACAATGGTAGACTTGATGCAGCTGCCCGGATTCACTTCCACTTCTACATGAGTATGTGCGAGTGTGATGTGTTAGCTTCACTTTTCTTTCTGCGTATCAAAATGTGTAATGATTTAACAGGACAGTGTGTTTTGACCTGTGTGTTGGTCTTAGGAAAATACCTTTTCTGCAATCAAAACAAACAGTGGAATCACACCTGACTTGATGCAATAGTGTTGTGGTTATGTTTTTCATCCAAAAATAAATTGTTTAATAATTGATATTTTCGGTTTTGGTCCAAACCTTAGGGACACACAGAATTTATAAGTAAGCTGATTTTATTGCTTATTCAAGTTTAACTTTCAGATGGGAAAAATGCTGACTGTGCTATACAGGTTTATATTTGGAAATGTAAAATTTCTGGCATGGTGTATCATTTTCTACCACCTGCTATCCTGTTTGATTAATCGTAGTATAACACCAACAGCACAAAACTTAGCTATACACATATTTAAATGAAAGCGCTTTCTGTAAACAAATAGTTCCATATCCCCTGTGTTGACCTTCTTTATCTTTGTGTGTAATACAATAATTATTTAGCTATTTTTATATTTGAATTATTTTGTAGTAGCCATGCAATCTGTTGTATTATTAACTATAATAATTTATGTCAGAGTTTCAATCACCCTGTTGATGATTTAATTACTACTTACTGTACACTATACTGTACATTACACACTGCATGTTACTTTATTCATATTTTTATATATGTGCCACCAGGATAAAGAAACATTACAACCTAAAGTCAAGCTTAAAGCACAGCAACTGTTAAGTTCATGTGTTTGCATACGTCTCCTGTGCTCTGATTTCACTCAGGGCCTTTAGATTTGACACATCCCTCTGAAACACATATCCACAGTGTGAAATATTCACAGAGGAACAAACTTAGCTTTATCCACCAAATACCACCTTCCTCTCTGTGCTGTAACTGTTTATGCAGGCCATGTGTTTACACACAAACACACTCAGAGCAGTCACAGTTGGTTAGTACAGTTAAACTACTATAAGACTTCGGTTTGAAATCTCTCACCTCTTTTAATTATCTTTCAGATGCTCAACACGAACAACTAAGTCTACCATCTGTCATTTCATTTTCAAACAACAACACGCTGTGCCGGATTTGTTTCGCTAAGCTATGCTTGGCACTGACAGGTTTGTGTTTTAAATCTGTCACATCGCAACCACAGTTTGCAATACATACTGTACATACATACACAACTAGTAAAGAAATCTGATATATGGAAAATCCATACAATGCATATGTTTATGTATGAATTTCACAGATATAAAATGTCACATATTTGTACATTTATGCAACATCTGTATCCTATATACTATATATATATATATATATATATATATATATCATATATAAGTTTTAAAAATATATAAACCTGTTCAAATATATAATGTCATGAATTTATCAAACAAAAATATGATGTAATGTCTAAACTGTACACTATGCTCAGCTTAAAGGGCCAGTACACCCAAATAACAGTTTGTAGTAATAGTGACCTTCCACAATAAGAGGCAATAAAAGACATTTTTAAGAATTGCTGCAGTCAAATATGAGCTTATTTTGCAAGTGTTCTGAAGCAATGTTGAATAACAATGAGGGTGTTTACACACTGACTGAATTTAATTACTGGTAAAGGCCAAGCCTTAAGTCACTGTATGCATCATAAACCTTTAGGTCATTATGAAACAGTGTCCGTCTCCTCTGTGGGAACATTTGGGACTGGAGCTCACAGACCAGCGCGGTATGGCCATCAAGACTGGGTGCAAAATCTCCCATTGTAGAGTGAGATCCTCCATTTAACCAGCTGTAGTAACTGTCATCCCAGAGATCTGCCATTTACACTCCACCCTCTCTCCTTCAGTCTCAAAGTTTTAGTTACATTTTCTTCTATAGTTTTTTATTTAAACACTGAATTCTTAAGAAAATGATTTATTATTGGTTTCAAATTACGGTTTGGTTTAGTGCTAGTTGCATACAATTATGTATTATTAAATGTTATTATTATTATTATAAAAAACTGTATTATGTAACAAAATGTCAAATAAAATGTTGCAAGTAAGTTATATGAGTTATATAATATATAAATATGTTATATTTTAAGATTTACTGAATAAAACAACAGTTACTTGCTACACAATTTGTGATTTTTCTTGTAGTAGTGTGTACTACTTTGTTAGCGTCCATTAACTCAGGGTGATGTGGGCAGCAATCTTAAAGGGAATAAGATGCAAAAAATATAAAAAAACTGCCAAATATTTTCTGCTATGGTTACATGAAGAATCCAACTTGGTCTAGAAACTGAACCCGGATATGGGGAACTTCCTGTTTTGTATATAAGAAAAGGCGTAACATTTAGAAAGATGTACTGAGTTCTAGTCTGTTCTGCAATCACAAAAATTCTCAGTATAGCACCATAAATTTAAAGTAGAAAAAGACCCAAAAGTTGTGAAACCTCTGAAGAGGAATGTTTGTGATGATAACAGAAACATCCTTGCTTGTAAATTACAAGGCCAGCCCAAGTCTATCCCTCAGGGGTCAACAGGAAAGATCAGTGGCCTGACCAAAATCACAGTTGAGAATCTCAGTTCTGTTTATTTGATTATTTTAAAAGAGATAAAATTGCAACAACTTGCAACGGCACGAAAAACGAAATTCACACACACAGAACAAGAAAAATAGACCTGTAATATTAAAAATACGTGCATTTGAAAGATTTGAATTGGATAAGCAAGAAATAAAGTGGGCGTGGCCATCTCCTTTGCGTCACTCACTGCCTCTCACTATCAGTGATGTGTGAGCGTTATCTTGGCACCATCCTGCCTGTCAACATTCTCCTGCTCTCTGATAACACAGCGACCCTCCCGTCTGACTCCTTTAAAGGAAAAGTATGTGCATAATGAAGGAAACATACCTAACTATTATGTGTCCAGATGTCAAACGTGCTTAGACACGGTTTTGCACAGTTTTCAGTCAGCTCCAGGCGAAACTACAACCATCATTTTAAACTGTGTTCTGGTTACAACTCACGTTATCGCAATATCATATTACTGCAAGCAGACACAAGCTTTCTGTACTCAAATCACTGTCTCTGTACTCATGCTGTTTTCCTTTTTTTGTCTTCTAAGAAACAATGAGACTGAGCAGAATCACAGGATGTGTTAGAACAAAGTCAGGGATGACAGCGTAAGCAAAAAATATCTGGATGACGCACAACATCCACTGAGAGTTTTACGTTTTGCAACCGGCGCACACAGCGCTATCAAATAAGGCCACGGGAGATGAGGCATGTGTCACACGTATACATGCTAAAACAGCAAATGTGATGGTACTTCTTGTTGCAGATATAACACATGAAACACTGATAAGCTACAGTTTGTAGCATGAGCACATTTTGTTAAGAAAATTACAATGTTAAGCAACTTCTCCAGTTGACTGTTGTTATCTGTTCAGAGTATCAGTTCCCTAACTGATCCTTTTGCCAGGAACATTCATTGGCTCATGTTTTCAAACCATTTTATATATTTGCAGCTATATGTTAGGCAATTGCAGTGGTAAAAGCATTTTAAGTATGCAGATGTCTTTCATCAACAGTGATCGTTCATTGGGCTGAACAAAGCTTCTTATGCAAGACTCTGAAGTTCATTTCCTGAATGTTTATGTTCCTTTTTCAGGAGGAGGATGTCAACATGTCTTTTAAAATTTTGTTTGCTGCATTATACATTACACACACTCTCTCTCTCTCTTTATATATTTAAACCTATACAATAATGACACCTTTGTGGTCCAAAATATGATATATTTATACAAAATATGATATGATAGATTGATAAACAAAAACAACGAGCCCTTATTTTATTTGGATTCACCTGTACAGATTTATAAAACAACACCTTTTCTGTTTTCAGGAAGAGCATCTGAAACATATTTTGTTAAAGCAGCTCACCAAAAACTGAACATTTAAGGTTATAATATTATGCAATCTTTTTGAACAAAAAAAACTTTTGTTTAAGCCTAGCTGAGAAACAGAAAATGTCAGAAAACATAAAAGACAAAATTTACACTTTAATTAAACATATATGTCCATATCAGTTACTATTAACTACAGCCATTAATAAAGCACAATTTACAAAGCTATTGTATGAATCAGAAGCTTATAGCAATATAGAGCACAACCCATGAGGCCTGTTTGGAGCTTGACAGATATGGTCCCTTTAAATTGTCTTTGTATGGCAAAAAGCTCCATAAACATTTGTCAACAACAAAACTATTGCGTAAGCTATTGGTAAATACTCAAAACTTTCCATTCATTGGAACTCGTGTCCGACACACAAACTCTGGGCTTATGTTGTACTGAGAAACCGACGTACCTGCTGTCTTTTGAAACCGTTTCAACTTTCAGTGAAACTTTGCTCTGTGTCCTCGAGCACAAACGATAGCTTATCGCATTTACGCTGCAACCGTGCATGTGACTGTTTACCTGCTTTGGTGGAGTGCAAACACACCATTGTGATGGAGGTACATGGGCCTGCTCCTGTGTAAACGCTGAGCTAAGTGTCAGATTTAGCATCTGAGCTGCACGCTCTGCTAAGCCCGAGAGTGGCGTGGCCCAAGGGATCACACTTCAAACGGCCCGTGTGGTTTGAGTTTTCCCCAGAAGGTCCAAGGCTCCATGAATGGAGCTCTTTCTCCAAGCTGGGCTTGATCTGTCTGCCTGTGTGGCGTGCAGGTGGTGTCTGAACTGTGCGCTTATACCCAAGGAAATCCTTCATAAACCTGACTGTGGTTTAAGAGCCTTCTATATTCAATGACATGGTTTCGTGAGAGCAAAAGCTTTAAGATCAGCTCACAAAAATGGGTTTTCCTCAGTAGTTTTCTTCATAGATGTCGGGCCTACATTGAAGTACTGCTGAGTAGATATGTTTGTGTTCAGATTGTTTAATTGTCTCCATCTGCAAATGCTATTTATGCATATTTATAGCATAATTTTCTACAAGCAAAACTTAGAAATTGCTTTTATTAGATTTAAGTAAGGCATATGGACATAGGCTGATGTAAGGATTATTTGAACAACACTGTTTTCTCAACATATAGTGCAGATTAACAATCAAACAGTTCCTGAATCTTACACGTTTGTATTGAGTGTTGTTTCTCAATACAAAAGTGACTTAAAATAGTTCTTTATTTATGACTGAAAGTGATGTATGTTTTTTGTGTTGGAAGTCCCCTCATTTACTGTTAGTGTATGACAATATACATATATAAATCTCAAAATCTTTTTTACCAGCAGTGGAGGGCTAACACGGTTTCACTGTAGTCTTAAAGATGATAGAATAATGATTCAAGCCTCTTAGAATGCTTGTTTTTAACTTTACCGTATAACAAGTCGTTAATCCGACACAGTAATAGCATATGAATGAGAGGACAATCATTCAGTTTGATAGTTTGGAGTCTTGTAGCTATTTTGAAAAACATCATTCCTTCCATTAAAGAGCTGAACTGCATTTCAGCTTGGGTGTGTCTTTTGTTGCATAAGAGCACCATTAATTCATATATACCGGTGTATCATTGTGACACAACAGGTGTAACCAGTTTCTTCACCAGGCAAGGAAGTCGGTACTTGAGCACACGTCCCACTTTCATCAATTTTCCATTATCGCAGTGTCACACTGTCACACATGTGACTCARAATCATTCTTCTGGAAGCTTCTGTAAGTTTCCACTTTGGACAAATGAGTTAAGACACTAATGAATAAAGTGTTGACAACACAGTCAAAGAGCTCTAACCTTAGGTCTCAAAAACCATCTTTCCATGATCTCAGCTCCCCTATTTACTGTCTCACAATGACAGGGGTTAGTTAAGTTTAGTCATTAGCCACAGGGGGGATAAACTGGAAATATTTTAGGAGGTTATTCCACCTGGAATTCTGGACATGTTTAAAAAAGGTTTGTAGAAAACACACTTGTAGAAAACTTTAGGTTGGTAAAAAACGTTGGCCGGTGAGGGTGAGTAATAATTTAGGCGTTAGGAACTGTCATGTTTTTTATTAAATAAGGGGAACACAGATAACAATACTTTCATAAATATGCAGCAGTATAACAACACAACAATAAACAACAGTATGGACAGTTTTATAATAAACAACAGTAAACAACAGAAAGGACAGTTTGAATTGATTCATTAAAATGAATATACTGTCCAGCCCTCAGCTACACCAAAGTGTAAGCACACATTCACGTTGAGCAACAGAAAATGAATGCAATGTCACCAGGAGTCTGTGGCCTGACGGTGATGTTTTGATGGCTGTCAGAGCAGGTGGAGTTAATTGCCCTGTGCCTGGGGCAGATCTCTGTGTTGAGTCATGTGAAGGTGAGTCAGAATCCTGGTTAGCACAGCTCACACTGACTCATCCACCAACCAGCAATCAAAAGAATGTGTTTAATATAAACAGCTGCACAGTCAATCTGCACTGAGAGAATCCCCTTCAATTGTGTTTTTCCTCTCTCAGTTTCTTCATTTATACTGGAGGGACGTTTGTTTCTCACAAAGAGCTTCTCACAAAGGAAATTAAGAAATTAAGGCCTTGTGTTCTCTATCCCAAAATAATGGTTAATTGTTATATGATTCAATCTTAGTAACTGTAATTATGGCAAGTGTCTGGGTGGTGAGAAAAACATTGGTAATGGCTATTAATCTTTCCATTTGGAATTTATAATTATGTGAATTTAAGTTGATTTAGTAAAAAAAATTAAATTCATTAATCAATTTTATAAAAAAATAAATGTTTTCATACATTTGGAAAAACATGGCCTTATAACCTGCAATATGTTAAACAAATTGACAGTATTAACATCTCTACTGCAGCTCCTAACCTACTCTCTTCAGTCCTGGAGATGATGGAGATAAACATGATGTTTATGTGAGATTAGAGCAGATTGATAGGTGCACAATAAATATTCTCTGGATAATGTTAGTCTGTACTTTGTGTTTATTAACTCAGTTTGAAGTTTGTAATCTGAGCTCATCTGGTTTGTTGTGGAAAATGATTCACCGCTGAAGGCTTTTGTCTGGACTATGGTTTTATGGTTTTTATGGTTAAAAATACCCTACAATGTCCTCATTATAAGGTGTTTCCATGACCTTCGTATCTCAAAAGAAGCTTTAAGCAAAAACGTGTTTTGTTTTACTTATTCTTGACATTACATTTCCATATATGGTAAAATTACAGGTGTGAAAGTATGAAAGCCTCAAAACCTGAAAGTCAATATCTGAAAGATATTGTCTGGATTGCATCTCAACTTCTTTCACATTTCTTTCACAGTCTATCATCTGGAAGCTCTCAGTGAGATATGACTGGGCTGTGTTGGTCACAGCCTGTTAAGGAGGTAGGACAAGATCAAGGGGGAATATGGAGAAATGGATCACATTTACTCTGCTAATGTCTCCCCAAAGCATTTTACACACTGCTAAAAATGAATAATTGACATTTTGGTAGAGCTACATGTAAATCTACAGTCGATGACCCCTGGGCCATATAGATATATAGGACCATATATATCCACAGGTTTCCAAAATCCACAGGTTTGTTGTTGTTCAGATACTGATAAACCATGTCAAAGATCATGAAGCAGGAGATTATTTTAGCTTTTTTGAGCTAAAATAATGAGGTTTTGCTTAGAATAACAGTTAAAGCTGCATTTTTACTGCTATCTAAGTCTAGTCTAAATGACATACAAAGTGTAAAACTGGTAGCAGCCGGTAAGCACATCTGTAGGAACAGCATTGCGCAACAGCAGTTAAGAACGTATTGTTCCAGAGGATCCATGTATCCATGGAATTTCCTAGGAAGTTCAGCCAAACCCACGTTTCCTCACACTTTCCAAAAAAATTAATCAAATCAAACGGTTTGATGTTCATAGACATTCATTTTAGATCACATCAACTGTAGAATTTTAAGAAGAAATTTCAAGGAAGTAATAAAGGGGGAAAATTTTACCAGGAAGAACAGAAGAGTTTTTCCAATCACGCTTTGTGTGTCTGATCAGATCTTTGTGTGAACACTCCACCCCAGTCCGCATCTTAAAGCAGATATTTGTGACTGGTTTACATAATTGTTTGCCTGTAACTGTTTTTGCCAAGTTTGTGCCAAGCCATGTTTTATAAGCAAATATCTCCAAACCTAAGGTCCACAGTGTTGTAAACAACCCTGCAGTGATCTCTGTGTGCCGTTGTGTAATGTTGACTTTACAGATATATTACTATATGTTCTGACTCAGTCTCCATTAACAGGTCACTCCTCAATGTCCTGACAGCAACATGATACAGTTTCATCAATAAATGATGCAAACAGATGCAACTGACAGAAATGTAAAAAACAACAATAATTAAGGACATTTTCATTTTTTAATAGATTTTTTAATTAAATATTTATTTATTTATATTTATCATCTATTTTGTGTATTATAGTATACAAATTTAGTATACAAATATTTATTATCTATTTAGTGTATTATTATCATTTAAAAAAATGATTATTAATTTGTTTATTTCTCACTATATTGTGTATTTCTTTAAGAAAAATGATGCCACCAGATGTTTGTTTTTTATTTTCCTCATTGTTTGGACGTCTTTATTTATGACAACCTATTGTTGTCATGGAGAGGGAGCTCGCTGTATCCTGTTTTTCGGCATTCCTCCACAGCTTTGCTGAGATCTAGTTCCATGTCTTAGATACTGTCTTCAGCCAAACACACATTATTTACTGTCTAAATAGTTGCAGAGCAAAACAAAGCATACTTGCCATATCAAATCATCATTACCTTAACAGGTGATAATTACAATGTTTTGCAGGCTTAGAAATTCCCAGACTCTGCAATAAGGTAATTAACACAACAGATAACATATATAAAAAAAATAAAATATATAATACAAAACATGAACAGTGTGACACAAGAGAGTTTAATAATGTAACTAAATCTTCAAAGCTGTGGAGAATGAGTGTAGAATGAATAAGCTTTGACCAACACTGTAAAGACAGTAAACTAATAAACACTTGGCTTGATGTTTCTGAGCTCTGGCCACCCTGAGTTGTAAAGTCAGTCATCTAAACCACAATGACAAACAGTCACATGAGCTGTAAGAGGAAACTCATGTCACAGTCACTCAGATGAGATATCTGTGCTGTACAACAGAGCAACACAATCATCTGTGTACCCTCTCATCCACACAGCAGATTATGGCCAATTAGAGACATACTTTACTGTAATTCTTTTTGATCTTGTGTTTAAAGCTTTCCAGTTTGTGCTCTGGTAAATGGCTGAAATGGGTTGCAGCCTGTGGCCATTTAAACATTTGAGGAAATGTTTTGTGCTCTGTTGGTAATGTGACTTTAGGCATGTGATGACTTTTGTCTTCTACTTCAGTTTTTTTTGGCTGCTGTGGTCAAAACACATTGCAAATATTTGCCAAGTCATAATTTGTTGAGCTGAATCAAAGTGACATTTTACTCATAAATAAATAAAACAATTATCATGAATAAAAGTGTGATAAAAATATAAATAGGAAATCATAATTCTGGAAGTTTTAATTCTATTTAACACAAATTGAGAACACAAATATAATATAAATATAACACAAATATAATTAATTATAGGTTAAAACAGGTTTTCCGAACACACGTCTCGTCTCCCATTGGCGGGCAAAAAGAAAACCCCTCCCCAAACTCACGCCACTGGTTGAGTCAATGTTGCTATGTTAGGCCGATTACAATTCTCAAACAAACAGCAATGTGTTGATGGTACCACAGTGTTTACATTTTTTGGGGAAATAAACCCCGTAATGGTTAACTATAATTCTCCTGATACATTGATAGTTAATGTTAAGTATTTTAACATTGTAAAAATGACTCAGATCACCTTTAAAGTAAAACGGATCGAATCAGCAAATCAATTGTGGTGTTTAAACCTGATTTGCAGGTTGACTTACTGACAGATATATCTGCTCAGATATACTGCGTGACCTCATCCTTTCAAAGGCACAGTCATATATTATTATTATAAGAAGGCAGGTCCAATAACAAATAAAACATGCTTAGTTAACCGTGAAAAACACAGACTACAAAGACAATCTGGTAAGGGTGGCGACAGATCTTTAGCAATCCGGGTGTGGCATGAACTCATATGCTTGCTTGATTTCCCAGCATTCTCACTTGCCCGGACTGCGGCCCCCTCAGAAAATGATTTTGCTTAATCAATGGCATTAAAACTGGGTGGTTTCAATTACACAAGAAGTGTACATGTGTGCGTTTTCAGCTTTTGAAGCCCTTGTTTTTTGTGTTATAACTGTGGCTAGTTGTCACACTTGGAAAATATCTTAGTAGCTAAATGGTTTGGGTCAAAAGTCCAGTTATACAAATGCTAGGTTTAATGCTAAGATTCTAATATCACCATTTTTTTAGCTCTCTGATAAATAACTGCACACAATAAAAGTGTATTAGCATAGAATAGCCAAGGATCATTTACACTTTCAACAGATGTCTTAAACTTCGGTTCAAGTTGACACATTTTAAATTATTTATATCTGGTACACCACTACATATGTAAGTAAAGTGCTAACATAACTTACATATGTAGCACTTACATATGGGAGGGTGTAGTTAATGTCATGACAAAACTAACAAGTATTTTTATATAACTGTGTTCTCAATTTGTGTTATATATCCATTGTTTCACAATATTTGTATATTACCTATAGCAACCACTTACACAGTAATACATATATTTCAGTTTCCTTCATGTCAATTATATGAACAGTGTTTATTTTGAGTACTCATTACATATAAAGGATCTTTATATGTTTAAAATGCAAATTCCAAAACTTATTTAGTTTTATGACCTGTCCATTTAAAATGTATGCTTATTATTTATTGAATGATATGTTTCCTGTCATTCTTGTTGACTGAACTGTCTGCCCCAGTTTTTCATTTTTGTAATCCACAGATTATTTTGTCATTTGAAGCATATTTAATAAATAGTATGAAGTGAAACAGAGGAGCATCATTATTGTTGCAAAGTTCAAACTCATTCTCGATTCACTAGGTTATTGAACCGAGGTATGATGTCATCGACACCTGTTGGTAGATGGTGAAATCGCGCATTGACTTGCTTGTGTTTTATGGTATTCTTTCAGGAAAGAACATCTTAAAACAGGAAGTGAAGTGTCATGCTGAAGTGAGATTTATGGCTTTCAGAGCTTAAAAACATCAAGTCTAAAACCAATTTTTACTGAATCAGCGTGGAAACAGCTGAGGTTGATATAGTTTCACCATTATAAATATATGTCAGCAGTTAGTCTTTTTTAAAACACAAATGTATGTAAAAATGTTCCTCTGCTATGGCTAAAATTAAATGACTGTTGACAAGACATTAAACAAATTAAACAAGTTTTTATTATGTGAGTAGCTACTTGCATGGGGGAAAAACACAAATTTATGCACTGTAGTTACTTAAACTAAAACTGTAGTATAGTGACTTTCTGTAAGTGTTCAACTATACTGGAAACAGGGCTAAAATAATTTTAGCTCACTTATATCTCCTCATTTTTTTCTAGAATACATACATATTGTATTCTAAATATTTTACAATTAAAGTTTATAAAAAATCAACTATTTTAGTATTATCCGGTCAGGGGCTTTTTAGTCTTAAAATAGCCTGAAAAAAACAGGAAATGTATCTGCGTAGGGACCGCTACCTAAGAAAAAACAAGCAATGTTATATGGCATTATGGTACCCAGAATAAAATTTAAACAGGAAATAAAGATAGTCAAAGGTCAACCACAAGTGTATTGTAATATATGATCCTCTAAGCTTATAAAGATAAAGTTTATTTCAGGCAGAGACATTGAATGACTCATATTGTATCGTATCAGGTCTCTCTGTTCAAAGGCGCATAATATATTGCACACTAAAAAGATCACTGGTTTAACTGTTTATTTCTTTAATCGCTGAACACACTACAGGAATGAAAGTGATATTTCTATGTTCTACTTGGGTGTTTGTGTGAACTGTGATCCTAGTGAAAGACCTTGTGTGAAATTTAAGGGCTTGGTTTATTGTGCTTTTATTAGGTACAGTCATTTTGCTGGTTATATTTTAATACTTCCTTTAATGTCACTGTTTGGAGTTTCTGGCTGTTAAGCACAAGCAGGCCTGAACCTGAATTGTATTTGTTAATATTAAGCCGCTCACTCTATTTATATTGTTAGTAAAGTGAATGTTTACTTTTGCCAATCCTTTAATTCAGCATGACTCTATGAAATAGCAACACATAAACAATACCTTTTTATAACTAAATATACTTGATATAGCACCAGTTCTTACTCTGAAATGTTTGACAGCAACAGGTTGGCAGGAATACATTTACATAGTTCGGTTTACCAACATGTCAAAGATACACAAACAACTGACAATGTGGTCAACAATCTGTAAATCTGAAAATTGTATATAATTTTTAGTAATAAAAACATTTAATTCTATATACAAAGTGATTTTATATGTTATGGAGATGAAGTTTCAACATTCTAGCTTCTTCTGGAAAGATTTTTACAAAGGTCAATGCAACTGAACTATAAGCTTTAAAATATGTTTTTGTGAAGTTCCAGAATTCAAAATCATGGAAGAGTGTCACAAGACAAGACAATACAACGTTTCAGCCTTTTAGCTTGCTAAAAGGGCTTTTTAAAAAGGTCAAAGCTAAGCAAGTCTATGCTTTTGTTTCTTGAGGGAAAAATTTGCAAACAACATCACAGCATATATGTATTAAACAGCTTTATTAATAGCAGAAAACATCTGAGGCTTGCGGTCACCAAAGCGGTGTCTTTATCAGGGCTTTGCTAGGTTGTGTTCCTGACCCACTACGTCATCTCTCCACTCATGGTGGTGTGAAGATCATGCCACACACAAAGCGCTGACCTCAGCATCCTGTACCTATTGCAGTGTGCTGGCTGCCATACAGAGGTGGCCAAGCACCCTCACCAGCTCTTAAAATAACCCTCGGTGGGTGCAAGACTTTTCCCTTGACCACACATTCTGATGACCGTCCACATGACATCAAGAGGTTAATATAGCAGATCGCAGCCACTGAAAAAACACCTTAGACCTAACTTTGGGAAAACCAACCTTTAAAGGTGAAATGCATGACTTCTGTGCTGCCCGCAAACACAATGTGACGCTTAGCTTTGCAAAACTTAGCGATGCTAGGGGACCGCTGATGGTTTCTATGGTGTTTGGATGGTTGCTAGGTGTTTTGCTAGGTGTTTGCAGGGGTGTGCTGGTCAGAAAAGTCCGCTGTAATGCCTCTGTGGTAAGGGCAGTTATTGGGGAGGCCAACCATGCTAAATGTTGTCTTGGTACCTGTGATGTAGGGCCCATTACGTTCCTCAATGGTGCAGCCACCACAATGGGCCTAAGGTAGAGGGAGGGTTACCCATAATTCCCTGACTGTTCTTCAAAACAAGATTCTGTAAACAGTGGCAATTCTTCCTTGGAAAGGCAAACAGTCAAGAGGTTAAATGAAAGTAAACACAATGGGAAATGCTATCAGGCCCAGTGCCAGAGTTTAAGGTCATGATGGCATGTTTTATAACTTTTTTCTTTCAAACTTTGGATTTACACAACCCATGTGGATTTTTCCTGATTAAACAGAACTGGACGACCCCAAAAGAGGTAAATGGCCTGTTAATAAAAAATATTCTGTCAACATTGTCAAAAACAGAAATGACAACAGGACATACTGTTTATGTTTTTTATATAAAAATTAACATTTATTATGTATGAATTTCTGCTTGAAAATGTCTTTAGCCTTATCATTCTGAAACCACGGGACTGCATGGAACTGACTATGAAAGCCAGAATAAGGTAGTACTTATATGTAGATAATTTCTTATGTTCCTCTTTATACAATACTGTCTATTGTCTATCCATACAAAATGTGCTTCTATATCAAACTTTCTCTGGAAATAACTATAATAATGGACTTGTGGCTGCCACAGGAACTGTTGCAATAGTTTCTTTTGCTGTTAAATTACTTAAATTTCTGTATATGTTTTTTTGTCTGGCATTTCCTATAGGGTTTATAAAACAGTCGCTTACTGGAAATACAGATGTAAAAATGTTTTTTGCAATGGCTGGAAGACAACATCATCTAGATTAACCAGCAGAACAGGTGGAAATTTAGTGGATGACAGTAGATCAGTTTGAAGTGGAAGGGTGATAATGAACAATGAGAACAATGAGACAGAGGAAGCAATGAGAACACAATGGCTTTTTTAGCTCAGTTATTCTATGCTGTTGTGGACCCCATTTTCTTTCCCAACCCCACCCCCCATGTTTGGGGGCGTAGTTTTACTTCAAACCTACTTCAAACCAAATCTTCTGATTAGCCAGTACAGACACACATTTTAAACAAATGACATTTGATGTTTGAATTGCTTTGATGCTCAATTTAAAAATGTTAGTTATACAGGTGACCTCTTTGCAATTGTATACTTACCTATGCAAAAAGAACATCAAATGAGATCTCATTAATATATCAGTAATTTCTCCTAGACAGCAATGAGTTAAATATTTAAGGAGACCTTTGGTTATGTTTTCCAGGGAACAAGGTCCCATTAATCTCACATGTGTCTCCTCTAAGCTTTTTAAAATGAGATCTCAACTTTATCTTAAACTGTGCTCAGTCTTTTTAAGACAGCATAATTTGCAAATAAACATCAGAAGTTCCAATACAAACTATTTGTATTTTTTTCAAAATGTGGAAAAACACAAGTTGATACCTAAATGAAACATAACTGAGATCTCCAATGATTCCCCTTAGATTTAAAACAGCAAAGTGATTTTCCCTGTATGATATTACACTTTGAAATGCCTTTGTAAACAAACCTACATACTCCAGCACTGATAAACAAATTTCAAGGCAAAGCTAGGAAGTTAGCCTGAGTGAATGAACCAGTGTGTTCACCAGAGTAGGAGTTTTATTTGTTTAATATAAAGCTCTCATTTACAGGAAACAGCCTTTGTGCCAGTTTTCCTTGTGTTTCTTCCCTAGCGGCTGAATTGTGTGGTTGGAAACTGCGGTTTTGGTCTCCGGCCCACATTCCCACATGTTTAGGAATCCCACTATTCTGCCAGTCATTTAAAAATGTCAAGGCAAGCCATAAGGATGATGGGGTGGGATGAATTCAAATGTGTTATTGTGAACAGGAAATGAGCAAATCTGATTTCAGAGAACATTTGTACTGAATCTCTCAGCACAATGGTCTCAAGGGCATAATCTCTCCGTTCAAAGGAAATCCAGTCACGGAAACATGTTGAATACACAAAGGCATACGATGTAAGCAACTTGCAGGCGCATAGACCATACGGTATGTACGAATGCATGCAAATGGTGATTGGGGCCTAATACTCACTAATAAGCAACAACCAGACATTTGACAGCCTGGTGATGATGTCATTTATAAGGTTTTTGAAACTGCGGTTAGACACATTCACATTTAGAGTGTCTTTGAAAACATTTACCACAGCTCTGCTTCATCTTAATCGAAAATACCTCAAATGTCAGGAGAGTTGTTAAACAGCGTGTTTGAGTCATCTGAGTATTCAGTGTCGTGCAGACTGATACAGAGGGGCATTGTGTGTGTCTGCCCCCATGGAGGGGACTTTGTGCTGAGCGGATGTCGGTCATGCATGTGAATCATGTTGTCCTCCGTTCCAAAGAACCCGTCTTCCTAAAGAAAGGTGTGTGGAAACCAGACAAACACAAACATGCCATTTAACCAATAAAAGCAAATCTAACGCGTGTCTTAATTATATAAAGTCATTTTCATAGTTTTGTGTTTTATTTTAATACTATATACCAGCACAAGTATTGTTGGAAATCTATAGAGGTGTTGTGGAATATATATATGGGCCAAAATCATTTAGCTATTAAATGTGTCAGATTAATAGAAGGATTTCAGAGAAGAAGTCCTCCATGTTGAGATTATGTTTAACTTTTCAGACTACAGATTGTAAATCTAAAGTTCAGGTTACAAGTAACTTGATCCATATCAAGATTTTCTACCTGCTCCTTTTGATGACCCTGTTGATACAGTGTGAACGCATGTACATGTGACCCAGATCATATCTTCCAGTGGCTATTAGCAGGGGTGATTTGTTCCATGTGGGGGCTTGTTTTTATATCTAAAAATAACCGCTGGTTGAGTGGTTTCCAACCCCATGTCTGGCTGTTCTGTCTGACTGAAAAGTGAAGAGTTTAAGAATAAGATAAAGCTGTCTGAAACGAACGGGTTTAAGAATCAGAAAGTGCCAAAGAATTTGAATACATTGATGCATAAAAGATGTTTTAAACATCTAACATTTAAAAATGTTTTTTAGTCTCTATTAAATGATTATATTAAATAAGGACTCAAAACATTTGAATTTTGCCATGTTTTCAGAATTAGTCAAAGGCGAGTGAATCATCGCTCATGTGTGAGTGTATTTCTCATAGCGAGATACTAAGTCACAGTGAAAGTACAGTCAAATTAGCACCAGACCTCAATGAATATTGATTCCAACGGCCACTTTGAAGCAGTTTTTGCATGTTAGACTTATTAATAATGATTCTATTAATGTGATAAATGTTGCAGTTCTTTTCCAATTTTACTCTTGTTTAAAAAAAAGTTTCACAGATCAGTCAGTTCTTGTTAAAGATAAACGTCTCTGC
Source organism: Yasuhikotakia modesta (assembly GCA_036877545.1). Classification (NCBI taxonomy): domain Eukaryota; kingdom Metazoa; phylum Chordata; class Actinopteri; order Cypriniformes; family Botiidae; genus Yasuhikotakia; species Yasuhikotakia modesta. The sequence goes on along the minus strand of JBAJNP010004242.1, from coordinate 9,306 downwards.
TGTTTAAAGTTGTTCAGGCTGGGTCTTGCATTTTTGCCTGAGGTAAAAGTTTTATGGTTAAATATAATGAGTTGGCTGTTTGTGTTCAAATATCCATAGCTAAAGAATTAATTGAAAACAAGCATATTACGTGAGCAAATTCTTTACTAGACCAAGAAATATTATTAAATCATATGGCAGTATTTATCTGTAATGGTATTTATCTGTAAAAAGTATTTATCTGTGTGAAACTGGAGACCGTTGGGCCAGCTAGTGTATTTCAGTAAAAATAAGCAAACCAGAACCTGCTTAATTTTTGGTGTTTTTAGTGTTTTCACCATACCTCCATTAAGTGAAACACCATTACTGCTGAGGTTGGGAATTTTACTGAGAAACAAACTAAACTGTAAAATTTATCTCCATCTGTTCTGTTCAAACTCAAACGTTTTAAATTCCCTGAGCGGTGGAGACTCAGAAACAAAAATAATCTGTAAAACTAAAGGCTGTGTGCTTTTAACTTCACCTCTTTAGTGAAGTGTGTTTTGTTGACATTGGATCAGGTTTTGTCATTACAGGTGCTACAAGTTGCACGCTGTAGCTGCCCATGGCTGGCGCTCAGGTGGTAAAATTGTGGTATTTTTCACCCCCTAAGGATTTTGTGAGCCCTCAGACCGCAAGGGTCAGGGTTTTGTTTTGGGCGTTGGGCCTTGCGTGTGCATTCCTGAGAGGAGCGTGTCTCTCTTTCATACACAGCAATTTCACATTGTTGTCTCAACAAATATTTAGATGGCCTATAATAAACTTTAGGACACGTAGGTTTACGTTTCGTTTGAAACGCTCTGGGGGACACAGCAACACTTAATCGAGGCTACGTGACAAACAACTCTTCAAAGCAATGATTTTTATGAAAATGTGACTAAAACTGGAAGGATTTATACAGAGGCGTAAAACCCGATACAGGAAGCTCAAAATGTTGCTTCAATACATCAAAGAGGCATTTTCTTAGGAAAGCAAGTATAATGCACACATTTTTCCTTTTATGCTTTTAATTGCGCTTTAGTGTAATCGGTCTCTTTACACATAAAAAACAATGATCATGTTTCAAGAGTACAGGAGTTTTACTACAAGTGTTTTGAGTGTTCCTGTAGCTCAACTGGTAGCATTGTGTTCTACAACAGCACAAAGGTTCTGGGTTTGATTCCCAGGGAACGCAAGTACTGATTAAGCTTAAATACACTGTAAGTCTAATGAATGTAAATGTTAAGAATTTGAGTGTTTTGATGACAAAAACAAACAGCCAACCAAGCGCACAATGATTTCCATTTAGGCTCACAGGTGCGAAGAAGGTGCCGAACAGGAAATTCAAACCACAACTCATGCAGACGCAGACGATTTGTTTGATTCACATAAAAAACAAACAAAATTCAGTGCATTGGCAAGTTTAATATATGTTTTGAGTCTAAATGTCTGTTTTGAGTTTACAGTTTAAATACTAAAGCGTCAAGGTCTATAAACCTCAATGTTGTTTTTTTCCTTTTTCTTTTACCTCACAGCGCTCACAGCACTGTCAATGGCACATTTTGTGGTCATTTGTTACCTCAAGCTGTGTTTGTAATTTCAGCTCAACAGAAGATGTGAAAATCGAAGCTGAACATACAGTAGGGCCTACTTGCAGGAAATGACTCAATTACTAGTATTTGCATCCGCCTTTTCCCCTTGCAATGTTGTTTATAAAGGAGTTCAGTTTAACGGGGTCCCACACAGATTCACATGATTCATATGAACATATCAATGTGTTAAGTGTTAATTCATAAGTGATTCAGTAAAATAATATTTAGTATTTTACTGTACTTTCATGCGTTAAATTTGAAAATATGCTAAGAAATCTGTATTTTACACATTTTTTTATGTTTAAAAAAGATTTAAGTTGAGTGTTGACCCAGACAATCCCACACTAGATTCATTTATCATGATTCACTCAACAGACTGAAAAAACATTTCTTTCAGACACTTTTTTCTAAAAAATAAAAAACTCAAAGCAATATTTTACTTTACTCTTACTTATTTGTTTGGTAAGTAGTTGTAATATGCATAAGATAAGTCTGACACAAGACCCTCCCAGCTAATAATTACAAATTATAAAAATGTACAGTTCTTATTGTCTTTATTTGAGACAAACTGCTGGATCTCCCTTTGGGAGACAGATAGCAAGGTTTTGAAAGCTGGAGAAAACTGCCTAGCGTAGCAGTTACAGTAAAACGTAGCAACTATATATTTAATCCAACATAACAAAATGTCAATGCTGCCTCAGTATTTCTTAGTATAATCCCACGAGTCTCTTCCAGTACTATACTGATGTTACCGTAAGGAACAAGGAAAAAAACAAAGAGTGACGGCTGTAGAATTTATGTAAATTCACTTCTGAAAGTTTGCGGCCTGAAATGCATCAAACTGTTGTGATATACGTTCCCGGTTTTCACATGTAGTCATTTAGCCGACTATAACCATTTAAACACTTCCTGGCAGTCAGAGCAGGGGCAAGCCCTGTCAGTAACAAATTATGAATCATAAAAAATGTGGCGGTTTGTTTTTATCAGATGACCTGAAAAATGTACAGTGGGCCCTTCGCAATCTCAAACAGCAGATATCAGCAGGAAATACCAAAATGCATGTTTTGGTAATATTTTAGAAACCAGTTTGTTTATAAATGCTTGTGGCCCTCCTTTTATCTGTAATTCATACAACATTAACTGAGGTGTCTTAATATTGTGATGTTTATGGGTGTAATATTTGCATGCTTGGGATCGAAAGTAATAGAGGATGGATTTATATTCACAGGGTTCCTTATGGAAACAACAGATGTGCAAGAGAAAGGGCGGGAAGAGGAGCTCCAGCAGTTATACCCCCATCTAGTGGTGAATCCGATTTAAAGTAATGATGGCATCATTCTGACGTGCCTGTGCATTACTGCCAAAGCGTTACACGTAAAACATTAATCACAAAAATACAACAAAAACAAAACAACCCCCACAAAACACAAAAATGGCACAAAAAGTGCTAGTTAAATGTAAAAATAAGAAAAATGGTCAAATACATAAATATAAAAGTATTTTAAAATGAAATTATGGACTACACAAACATAAGGAAATGAATAAATACAGTAAAACTTTACTGATCAAATGACTGTAAATGTTTTATAGTCATTGATTCCCCATTGATTAAAGGTGGTTTATTTCAGCGGTCTAAACTATATTCATGCAAAATAAAAAAAAGTACAATTACTAATACAAATTCACTTAACCAAACTAATAGCAATACAGTAACTGTACCACTAACAGAAAGTCTGCCTTAAGCTAATATAATGCAAGTTGAATTAATGATTAAAAGAAAGAAAAATATGGTGCGAACTTTGTTAAACTGAATGAATTAATGAATACACGACTTTACAAATACAATGACTTTAGAATCCAATATGCTTCCGAGAACCTAGCAGTATTTTCCAGCAGTAATTCGCAACAAGATTACATATGAACATAAATTTCTGTGACGGAGACAATATGTGACCTCCTATTAATAAAATGCTGGGAAACTCATGCAGTGACAAGACATGCCTGTTACTCAACACATTTCCCAAAAGTCACCAGTAGCCGAATGGCAAATACACCATTAGAAAGAGTTTCTAAGCAGCCTGTACATTTTACGTTTCTCGCCCACTATGGTGAGGGTTGTGAGAAACAGCACTGTGAGAAACACTAGTATGGCATTATTCTGTGGGATTGTCAGAGTTCCCCCTCTGGTTTTCATCAGCAACTCTGATACTGTCATGACAGTAATGAACTCCTATGGGGTTGGAACAACATGAGGGTGAGTAAATAATGTTGGTTTCATTTTTGAGAGAAATGTTGATCTTGTCACACAGAGCTACCAAAAAATAAAAAGGGTTTAACATAACACTTAAAATTATCCTGTCATGTTGTTGTGCTGATTTGGCACTATAAAAATATTTAATAAAACAAAATAGGGCATGTTTTGCCCTCTTGACAAACCATGACAATTCAAGTGCTTTCTCTGGTTTTTCCAGTCAGATGCATGTTGCAAGTATCAATCTGTCTGCTCATAACTTCTGCTAATTTGGTCTGTGACATCATCAGTGATGCAAAGCGTCACAGCAGTAATGATGTAACGTGAACATTTCTGCAAACTGAATGAGTCTAGAAGTGTCGCAAGGAGCAGTGACATGCTTACGCTGTCATTTACGATACATTCATGCCCACATTTACCAAACACTCATCCCCACAGCGGTTTAAAACGCTTCTGTCTTTCTCTTTCTCACAACCACAAGTACTTACAATATACTATACATTTTGTTGTATAAGTAAATTTTTAACCGCCGTTTGTCTCTGATAAGTATCTTTATTGTTTAATAGTTATTGAGTGAAGTGTTGGCAAAAGTGATTCATTGGGTAAGTTCTCAAAGTCAGGGCAGGAAGTCTAACCCTTAAACGACTTCTACCGAAGGCCTACAATGTAAACAGCAATAACTCTGTTGGAAAACGTTAATCATTAAACAAGATTTGATGACAGTCTTCCATGCCAACGTGACCTGTGGTTTTCATGTTGTGAATGTGTGTTTGTGTACATGAGAGCCTGCATGCACAGACGAGTGTGAAAACTGTGTCGAGATGATTTTCCAGGAAATGAGCGCAGGTACATCACGTTTCACTGTGACTCGCACGTCCACTGTGGTTCTCTTCCTTGTATCGACTGCTGAATTAAATCTAAGGACTGCCTTTAAAACTGTATTTAAAATACTTTAAATAAAGAATTGAGCAGGTATCAATTAAATGCAATTCATCCTCATATTTGACTCGGGCTTAAAAATCACGTAATAAACACTTTAAACCTCAACCATTCTTATCCTAACAAAGCCCCCATTAACATTTACATACTTTTGTTTAGTAACATCTTATTTTACAGTGTCATGCTGTTATTTAATATTACTCCGTATGTAAATAGATACATTTTACATTTTTTATTTTTACTCATTTGGCAAACTGTTCCTGTAGCTCAACTGGCGCATTGTGTAAGCAGCGCAAAGGGTGTAGGTTCGATCCCAGGAAACACAAATACTAATAAAAAAATCAGTATTTGTAAGTCGCTTTGGATAGAAGCGTCTGCAAAATGAATAATAATGTAAAGATGTAAATACCAGACTGAACCAGAAGAGGACAGTAATGCTCTTTCTCTGACCCTAAGAAACTATTGCAATATAACAGGACTAGATTGTTTAATGAAAAACTTCTTAAGAACTTCATTGTAAAATAATTAGTTACTTTCAGGAATATTATATATATATATATATATATATAATAGTATGGCATTATTCAGCGTGTATATATATATATTGATATACCGCCATAGTTTTATGTGTTTTATGTTTAACAGTTCATAGCAGTTCATATGGGGAAAGATGTGGCTGACAGATAAGTGAGTCAGGCTTGTAATCAGTAGGTTGCTGGTTTAATTCCAGCGCTGACAGGTAGCAACTGAAGTGACCTTGCGCAAGACATCTAATCCCCGGTTGCTCCCTGGGGCTGCAGTGATAGCTGCCCAATGCTCTGTGTGTGTGTTCAAAACATGCAGTGTGTTCACACCTCACCAATGATGGGTTAAATGCAGAGGTCACATTTCAGGTATGTGTTATCATATTTTTTTATGACAAAAAATGTTGCTTTTCACACAATAAATCTTCAAAGAATGAAGTCTTATCCAAAGAACTGTATCTAAACTAAAGGTTGTACGTTTATGAATCATCATATATCATGCAACATAATCTAACAGCCACGCGTTCATTCCTGTCAAATAAAATACAAAGTCTATGCTGCCTGAGGTCCAAACACCATGTGTGTTTGAGATTGAGTTTCAGCAAAGCCAAATATTTAATTATAAGAAATAACACCATCTTACAGACCCCTGTCTTTCTCTTAGATCTGGGACACGGATAGCATGAAAATCTGAGGATTTAAATGACTCAGCTGTGGGGAAGATTTTAAACACACCATGATGTTTTTCCAGACTGACAGTTATGCATTGGTGGTCTGTCCATCACGCTGAAAAGCCTCAACATTTCTGTTTTTTGCCATTTGCTCTATCATGGTTCCTTTCTTCTTTGAAAAAGATACATATCATTAAAAATAATATGTATAATAATCAATTGTGTTAATAATCAATTGATGCTCCTGTTAGAATTCAATAAATATGTGGAAAACAATTAATTTTCTAGTATTTAAATATTCTTAATATACTTGTTATTGTGATATTAATGCCAAATGTCATTTCCAGCACAGAATGCTATCAGACCCAAAACATTATTTGAGATACAAGGACATTATAGTCATTATATTCCTGATGTCTTCGGCCTGGCGATGGAAAGCTCAAACTTTGGGTGTAGCATTAATATTTGTTTCATTTAAATCACTTTGACATTGACTTTGAAATAGCCGAACCAATTCAATAGAATGTGTTGCAGATATTTTGGCCATGTAATGTATGTAACATTGTTAATAGACAAACTATTTAGCCATTGAGGGCCTAAAATAAATGTTTCAGGAGAGATTATGTCCTAAATATCCACAAGATCACAGCAAAAAATGTTCTTCAAACAATGAAAAACAATTCTTGTGGTCAAAGGTCTTGTTGGCCTGTGACAGTGTATGTCCGTTTGCAGTGGGAAACCTTTAATCTATAATGAAACATTTCTACAGCAGGTGTGCCAAAGGAGAATACAAAGTAATCAATAAAAACAAACTATTATGAAGCATAAAACACTCTCTGCTTAAGCATTTATTTAGTAACACATCTGTTTTGCCCTACAAAGTGTGCTAATAGGCATTTAAGCTAGTTAAGATCTTCAGAATCACTTAATCAATACAGGAGTCAGAAATAATGCCCTTCATTCGTACAAAACCTGAATATTACAGCTGCTGTTGGTTTCAATTCATTCTCTGTAAGGAAGCTCTGCACTGAATCCTCAACAATGAAAGATGATTCTATTAACACAACTAATGAATGCATCCAATCCAAGCGCCAGTAAAATGTTGAGGGGAAATTATTTCCACAAGAATCTCACAATGCAAATAAACAGCAAGGGGTTTTGACGCACTATTCAAACATTTGTGCTTTGGGAAAAATGCAGCAAAAGTGTTTAGTTATGCATTCCAAGCGGAAAGTATTTGTTGATTGAGATTTGAACTTTTTAATATGTGTGAGGGCTGAAAGCTGTCAAAGCAAAACTTATTTTGACTGACACCTATTGAGTAGGTATTATTGATTTTATATACCCTATTTCCTCGCTCCTCACCCCTCATTGTACGCTTTGTATTAATATGGTACTAATAATTTAATAGAAGAGTATTTAAATCATTCATTTAACAGTTAATTTGTTCAAAATTATGGAAGTATTTTTTGATCTGATAAGCAAAGCTTAACACTGCCACCTGTTGGTCATATGATGTCTATACAAAGGGAAAGCAAATATTATTTATATTAAATGTATGTATATAATAAATAGTAAGTATACGTATATTTACTTATATATATGGCACTTATATATATAATATAATATTTTAACAATAGACTACTATTCTTAACCATATTCTTAATCTGGAACCATTCTGGGCTGTAGAAATCACAAAGATAGCTGTGCATCATTGTATAATGTCAAGATTTATCAGGCCATGAGACCAGCTGCACCAAATTCTGCAAATACTTTATAGACAAGATGTTCCCATATTCAAGAATGATAATACTGCAATACTGCAACATAAACTGCAGGCTGATTTCATCAACACAAAGATAAAGTCAAATGCCAGATCATCAAATCTGAACATCATTGGTCACTAATGAGAAGTTTCATCACATAAAATGATTGTTCTGAATGTTCTAGAGCCTTTTTCATCAATAAGTCATCAATTTGTCAGCAATAAGTCTATGCAGTTTAAAACTCACATAACAGAAATCTAAGAATCAAAATGTTCTGAAGACAGAAGGCATCTTTTAAATTATATTATAGTTTTATGATATATAACATTATATATTATATTGAAATTATATTGAAATGTGGAAGTTTTATAATATTTAGTTTTCCACATGCATTTGTATTATATAGTTGTGTTATGCACCTTTTGAACTCTGTAATTAATAATAAAAATGTGTTTTCACAAACTTTTGTTGTCATTTAAGGAATTGTTTCTATAGAAGGCTACACCACTTTCAAAAATATGCAGCTGAACAGGGCTAAAGTTAGCCGATGAGGAATGATTTTATTAAACAGTATTCCTGTAGCTCGACTGGTAGAGCAGTGTGTTAGCAATGCAAAGGTTGCGGGTTTCATCCCACTTCTCAGACAAATCAAATTATAACCAATCATCATGTCTGTCTGATTATTCCACAAACAATCTTTCTTTAACAAGTGAAAACCACATCGACATACCACGGCCCCCCAGCGCCCTGTGTAAATGTGGTTATACATGTATGCGCCTGGTGGGTGACTTTTGGCACTGGTTCCTTCCATCTGTGAAGGGTGGTATGCAAGCAGCAAGCTCATATTTGAGGTTCTTTTCTGGCAGACATGTTTGTGGGTCTCCCCCTCTAACAGATGGACTTCCTAGGAAATTCAGACTCCCTTTACCACCATCCGTCTCTATAACAACCATGTGAACCAATCAAAAGTGCTAATTTACGCCCACTATAACGCTCAGAAAACCAAGCAACCGTTTCAGAATCTGGTTTCTTCTATTATTATGTAGGTCTTGCAGTGAGTAAGAATAATGTCTCAGGGTTCTTACTGTAAGGAACCCAAAAAAAACAACTACTTGCTTTATAAAATGGGCTGCATATCGGTCTGAGGCAAATAACACTCGTACAGAAGGTGGAATAAAATGAGACTACAAAGAGACTACACTTACTTCAGTCAAATTAATTAAGGCCTATGAAAAGTAACATTGTTCATTTACTTAACAGGGCATTGTTACAAACATATGACCAGAGAGAAATCAGGCAACCTACAAACATAAATATAATGACTGTGGATGTCCTATAACTGTTCAACAGGTCCCTGGTGTACAATGACCAAAATTTCCTTAAACTAACTTCTGCTGTGTATTATTTAAATGAACAGTTCACCTCATAATTAAATGTTTTCATTTAGCTGATAATATTTAGCTTTAAAATCACACACACACACACACACACACACACACACACACACACACACACACACACACACACACACACACACACACACACACACACACACACACACACACA